>JAXGGS010284730.1:0-14367 GCA_035585475.1 Armandia brevis | reverse complement strand
TTACTCCAGCTAACCACCAGCTGGTCAATACTTCCCCAGGCTACAACCAACCTCTCCATGTTACTCCAGCAAAATACCGACTTGTCCCTGCTACCCCAAGTTACCATCAATCGCTCCATGTTACTCCAGCTAACTATTGACATGTCAATTATACCTCATGTTACCACCAATCTCTCCATGTTACTCCAGCTAACTATCAACATGTCATTTATACCTCATGTTACCACCAATCTCTCCATGTTACTCCAGCTAACCACCATCTTGTCCCTACTACCCCAGGCTACCGCCAATCTCTCCATGTTACTACAGCTAACCACCGACTTGTCCCTGCTACCCCAGGCTACCACCAATCTCTCCATGTTACTCCAGAAAACCACTGACTTGTCCCTCCTAACCAAGGCTACCACCAATCTCTCCATGTTAGTCCAGCTAACCACAGACCTGTCCCTGCTACCCCAGGTTACAACCAACCACTTCATGTTACTCCAGCTTACCACCAACTTGTTCCTACTACTCCAGGCTACCGCCAATCTCTCCATGTTACTCCAGCTAACCACCGACTTGTCCCTACTACCCCAGGTTACCACCAATCTCTCCATGTTACTCCAGCTAACCACAAACTTGTCCCTGCTACCCCATGCCAACACCAATATAACCATGTTTTTTCCAACTAACCACCGACATGTCCTTTATACCTCAAGTTACCACCAATCTCAATGATACTCCAACTAAACACCGACTTGTCTTTGCTACCCCGGCTACTACCAACCTCACCATGTTACTCCAGCTAACTACCGACTGGTCCCTGCTACCTTAGGTAACCCAGATCTCTCTTTGTTACTCCAGCTAACCACCGACTTCTCCATGTTACTCCATGTTACCACTGATCTCTCCATGTTTCTCCAGCTAACCACCGACTTGTCCCTGCTCTTTCAGGTTATTACCAATCTCTCCATGTTTCTCCAACTAACCACCGACTTGTCCCTACCACCCCAGGCTACCAGCAATTTCGCCATGTTACTCCAGCTAACCACCATCTTGTCCCTACTACCCCAGGCTACCACCAATTCCTCCATATTTCTCCAACTAACTACCGACTTGTCCTTGCTACCACAGGCTACCACCAACCTCACCATGTTACTCCAGCTAACCACCGACTTGTCCCGACTACCCCAGGCTACCACCAATCTCTCCATGCTTTTCCAACTAACCACCGACTTGTCCCTACTACCTTAGGTTACAACCAATCTCTTCAAGTTACTCCAGCTAACCACCATCTTGTCCCTACTACCCAAGGCTACCACCAATTCCTCCATATTTCTCCAACTAACTACCGACTTGTCCTTGCTACCCCAGGCTACCACCAACCTCACCATGTTACTCCAGCTAACCACCGACTTGTCCCTACTACCCCAGGCTACCACCAATCTCTCCATGTCTTTCCAACTAACCAGTGGCATGTCCTTTATGCCTCATTACCACCAATCTCCATGTTACTCCAACTAACCGCCGACTTGTTCCTTCTACCCCAGGTTACCACCAATCTCTCCATGTTACTCCAGCTAACCACAGACCTGTCCCTCCTACCCCAGGTTACCACCAATCTCTACATGTTAGTCCAGCTAACCACAGACCTGTCCCTGCTACCCCAGGTTACAACCAATCTCTTCATGTTACTTCAGGTAACCACCATCTTGTCCCTACTACCCCAGGCTACCACCAATTCCTCCATATTTCTCCAACTAACTACCGACTTGTCCTTGCTACCCCGGCTACCACCGATCTCTCCATGTTACTCCAACTAACCACTGACATGACCCTGCTACACCATTTTTATGCCAATCTCTACATGTTACCCAATGTCCATGTTACCCCAGTTTGCCACCAATTTCTCCATTTTACTCAAGCTAACCACCGACCTGTCTCTACTACTACAGGTTACCAACAATCTCTCCATCTTACCCCAGCTAACCACCGACCAGTCCCTGTTACCCCAGGATACCACCAATCTCTTCATGTAACCCCAGCTTACCACCTATTTGTCCCTGCTACCCCAGGTTACCACCAATAAGCCCATGTTACTCCAGCTAACTACCGACTCGTCACTGCTACCTCAGGTTAACACCAATCGCTCCATGTTACTCCATCTAACCACCGACTTGTCCCTGCTACCTCAGGTTACCACCAATCTCTCCATGATACTCCAGCCAACCACCAACGTGTTCCTTCTACCCCAGGTTACCACCAATCTCTCCATGTTACTCCAGCTAACCGCTGACTTGTCCATGCTACCCCTGCTCCCACCAATCTCTCCATGTTTCTCCTGCTAACCACCGACCAGTCCCTGTTACCCCAGGTTACCACCAATCTCTTCATGTTCACCTGACTACCGCCCACGGCTTAATGGTACATTAGTTAACCAGCAGGCTATCCCTGTCTCCCTAGCTTACTTTGCTCTGTTTCCTTTACCCAGCTTATCATGTCACTGCCCATTTTACCACCGACCTATCTCTATCTGCTCAGCTTACCACTCACCTTTTTCTGTTAACCATTTTTACTAATCAGGGCTACTGGCGAATTACCATACTCTTTTGAAAGCCACTTATCAAGTCATTTGGATGATCAGGGCTACCAGCAAAATCCGATGTAACCTATCAAGCCTCTGATAAACCAGCTTACCATCGTTCTCCCCCCTTACCACAACACAACTTAACATCGCTCTCCCCACCTAATCGCAGCTTAACATCGCCATCTTGGGTAATCAGGGTACATTTTTCCTCGGTCCTTCCCCTGTCTTCCAAGTACACCATCGCCTTCTATTGTTCTCTCAAACTTAGCACCAACCTTCTCCGTCTTTCAAAATTACCACAGAGCTCACCCAGTCTCCCAAACCTTCCGCTGACCTATCCTTAATTCACCAACGACAGTCCTTCGTCCCCCCAGATTATTACCAACCTCTTTCCTTAACCCAAACTTACCACCAACTATTCCCGATACCCTAGCATACCACCAACTCTTCCAGTTACCCTAGCATACCACCAACTCTTCCCGTTACCCTAGCATACCACCAACTCTTCCAGTTACCCTAGCATACAACCAACTTTTCCCGCTACCTTAGCTTACCATCAAGCTCTCTCAGTTACCCCGCTTATTGCCCACCTTCTTTCATAATAAAAGCTTGACCCGGACCTTCTGTTGTTCCCTGATCTCCCTAGCTTACCATTGCCCTCCCCTCGTTCCAAGTTTACCTTCGCCATCGCCCCATCTGCCAAACTTACCACTGACTTTTCCTGTCAACTCCGCTCATCCCACTTTACCACCACTTACTAAACTTCCACCTCCCTATTGAACAATCCAGTCATGTCATATACTGTACATATAACTTATTTGTATTATATGTAAGAAAAATCTTATTAAATATGTTAAAAAATACTTCAAATTAATCACAAATTGCGTTGATTTTCAAATTGTATGGTAAATTGATTACACAACTAACATCATTTGCAGGAGCACCTGAAATATTTATTTACAAACAAGAAAATGTGCATCGCCATTAGAAACATTCAATTAGGAAAGGTTTAGTTAATAATGATAGCTAATAACTCAGATCTAATATTTCTAGTTTTTCTATGTCATAAGATATTATATTCAACACTGTTATAATGTGTGCAAAATTCCAACATTGGTATATAGTTACTAGCTTAAAGACTAGAAAATGACGATGAAAATGATAGATGATGGAAATAATACATTGAATCTGTTTGATTTAAAAAGTCAACCAACTTGGTTAAGATATATATGTTGTGATAAATTATGTTTTGTGATATGATGTATGAATAACACATGCACTTTTTATATTGTGCATACATTGCCACATCTATCACTCTCTTATCCAAATTTGTTATGCTAACTATGACTGTAATTTGTATAAGCTATAGTAACCTAACAACAATATCAGCACATAGGTGATCTGTAAGTGGCTCATGTGAAAAATTACATCAGTGCCCTAAAGTTCCTCATAATATGTGGTACTTGTAGTACATCCACTTCTCTCTAATTCTAGGACTTCTGACCTGATTCTTTACACTTTTTATGGCTATGTAGATCATTTGTTGCTCTTACAAGCAGCACAGTAGAAAGGGCTGCTGGATATGCATTCTGTATGGGCTGCTTCTTTGCATGCTGTGCATTCTTGTATTTTCATCCTGTATGTAACATTAAACAAGTGATGTATGTAAAGCAATATGGAAATTTATGAGTAACTCATGGCTTTGAGAAATTGGCTCAGACTTATGTATTGATGATTGCAATAATACCTGTTTCTATAAATTTCTTCCCCACATTCAGAGCAATTGTTTCCGTTGTCTCCTAATTCAGGCCCAATCCAAATTGAGTCCAATTGATTCTAAATACATGACAATTTAAGACGTGACTATACATCTACAATCACTTCAGTTTGAAATTATTCAAAATTATTATTATTCAAACCTTTTTGGGGTTCTTCCTCAGGTTTGTTCTTTTAGACACAATTTCGGTCACCTTTTGTTCAAAACTTGTGTGCTCTATAAAGAAAGATTGTAATATAGGAAAAGATAAAGATATCATGTAGTTCAAATATTGGAATCAAAACTTAAATTTATACATTTTCAATCGCTATTCAAATTACCTGAGTTTGGCCTCTCAATCAAATATTGCCCCAGGCTCTCTCGAAATTCTGAAACACAGCGAGACCAGTTTGGAATCTTGCAGCCAAAAATAACAGATATTGCTCGAACTAACACATGAATCCCGCAATCGGTCATATTTGTCTGTTGGTGGATTTCTTGACGCTCTGTGTGGGACAGGAATCGTAACTTCTTGATGGTCATCAGTAGTTTCATTCTGAACCAGTGATCTATCTTATGAAGAACTTCGATATCATGACGATCCTTATTCATAGAGTCATATTCCCCATACAAATGCTCATCCATGTTGATGACAACTAACCACCAATGTGCTTCTGAGCAGTTGTGGATAGGAAAGATGTACCTTTTGACATTTGGCATTTCTCTTGGCAGATTCTTCATGACAATGAATTCAGTTGGGGCTATATATGTGTCTGCATGTCTAGCTAAGTCCAAAACAAAGTCAATGATTTCATTGTTGATCAGCATGCCAGGTTTTAAAGATGTTAGCCCATCTGTTGTAATATATCTCTGAATTCCAAAATCCTTGATTATGACTTTCTGATTTTCATGATGATCTACTTTCCAAAAGTCCAAGATGTTTGCATTGAATGCTTTGAACTCTAGAGCTGTTGGTCCATCATCTCTCTTATCGGTCAAATCTACTATGTCCTGATCCTTAGGTTTCGGTAGACATGAGTAAACAGCAGCAGTGGGCTGGTTCTTCTCACGATGAAGCAATTGTATAAGACTATACTTGGCAATCCTTTTTGGAGATGTATTCAAAGAGTCAAAGAGATATATATGAGTGTTAATTCTCTTTGCTGTAGTAAAGTGATCTCTTCTACTCTGTTTGATGATTAGGGTCATGAGATTATGTTCAAATACACTGTCAATTCTTTCATCAAATGTGCTCTTAAAGTCATGTAATGACAGCATTTCATCGGGCCTGCCCAGCAGAAAGACAGTTATGGGTGAAATTGCATAGCCCCACATATTTGCAACATCGTTGAAACATTCAATACTAAAATCACCATCTTTGGATCGCATTGGTTCCAGAGGCATACGGAAGCCAGACATCGCGGATTCGGCTTGCTTCAGCCATTTATCATCACTTACATGGACAAAGTCTTGCACAGTGACCTTTGGCTCCATTGAGGAAATTCCTATTGCTGCATTGATGCAAGCTACAGCACAGCATGGATACTGACCTTGCTTCTGAAAATACAGGCCAGATTCTTTCACTGTTATGAGGAAATACTGTTCAATTTGCCTGCCGTTTTTCAGGATATCCTTCACATATGTCAAGTTGGTTTTCAGGCTTTCTCTCTCAAATTGGGATAGTTCTCCATACATTTTCATATCTACATATGCAATATCCTTTGCTCTTTTTAAAAATGGGATTTCCAATGTAGAGAATGTTTCTTCATATAGTTGATATATTTCATGTTTCAAGATATCATGTGGGTTTGGGGCTTTCTTGTAAGGTTCAGGAACTGACTCTGGTGGGATATCAGGAAGATCATCATCTGTCATCATGTCTTCTTCCAGGGTTTGATTATGCATGTCATCTGAGACCTTTCTTTCTTCTTCATCATTTGCCTTATGCAAAGGTGGTATATGTGAAAACACCATGCTACCCTCAGACCCCTTGTCACTTTCTGCAGGACTGTGATTTTCATCTTCATTCTCGAAATCTTCATCCCACATATCACTATGGCAGCTTTGCTCTGAATGTTCAAATCTAGGGGCATCATTGAAATCCTGGTCATCCTTAGACTCCTGACCACTGAGGTGCAAGTCAAAATCTCTGTCTGAGTCTTCATCCTCTGTTTCGTTGCTGTTCGGTTGAGTGTATTCTTTGGCACCTGGAACTTTCTGGGAACTTTGCATTAAGTTGGGTACCAAATGTGGGCCTTGATGTGAGCCAAATTGTGCTTGGCCAAATTCATTCTCGGTAATCAAAGCTCCAAATTCTTTCTTGGCTCGGCTGACATATTTTCCATTGATTGTGTTATTATGTGTGTCAAACATTGAGCGGGTCAAGAATAAATGGTTTTCCACCAACATTTTGTTAAGAAATGAGCTCTTCTTTGTGTGAAGGGAAAAGAATTGTTCTTGTGCCTGACTGTTAATCATTCCTCTTAGCTCTACAACTAAATTGATTCTACGTAACACTCCATCCTCTTTCTTTGTATTGTTTTCATGGAACCGATCAAATAGACAATATGTTTCACTTGAACCTGTGATTGGATGGGCTTCTCCAGAGTCAGTGGGGACCTTTGACTTCAACCATGGTAGTGATATAATGGGACCTCTGGCACTTCTTGCTGTCTCAATATTGTCCGGAGTTGATTCCAATAGTTTACCAGCATGTGGGTTGAAGAAGTTGGCTTCACGACTGAAGTTCATGTGAGCAGCCAATTGATGAGCAAAGTCAATTACCACTATATTGGGAGGATGTTTCATCGACAACAGTAGATCTGCATAATCACGGGGTCCTTCAGCACGTAAAACATACTTTACTGCATATACCACCTGATGTGGACAAACTGCTATAGCATAGCCACCTGAAATAATATTCAAATTATTAATATCTATATTACCCCATTGATAAACATTTTAACACTATATTTTGTGATACCTGCAAAACGAATCATAACCAAAGGTGTTGCTTATCTGAAGCAGCTATCACTCAATTGCTTTAGATTTGTTTAGATAGAAATGCTAAAGAAATGCTAGACAAATACTAAAGAAATGTTTACACACTTGTACATAATATGAGAAACATATATGTCTGTAATCAACATAAACAGCATTTGACCCTTTAACCTTTAATTAATGTGTTAATTCACCATCCCTCTGATCAATGCAAAACATTATTCCTTACTGATAAAAAAACACTTCTAAAATTCCAACATAAAATTATAAATTTAAATATATGTCAAACCAAACCAATTTGTTATTCAATATAAAAATATATGATTCCAAAGAACTTTACCCATTATAAATTTTTCTGACAATGGCAAATTACCATTACATTTATGCATACCTGTTGCGCCACAAATTTTGGTAAATACTTTTGAGTATTTGCTGTCGCTCTGTAGCCTCTTCCTAATTTCCTCCAAAAGATCCAGTCTAGATTTGCCTCTAGTTTTTACACCAATTGATCGGCAAGCATCAACGATGACAGATCTCTGTAAGGTTATTAAGGATATTGGTGAAAAGCTATTGATATCAATACTGCAGTAATGATATATCATGAAAATCAACTATTTATTGAATCAGTATCATATTCTTCTGACAAACCTGTTTCATGTCTAGCATTGCCAGCAAAGATTCACCAGTAATTAAGTCAGATTCTTTTGGGGTATCATTTCCTTTGGTCTGGCAGAATTTCTTCTTATGTTCTGTGTTATATACCATTGTGCCCCTGGTGTTGGGGCCCACCCAAGGCGACCAAAACGAATAGCTTGGTTTTATCAGATATGGGTTTACACTGCCATCTTGTAACAAAAATAAAATAAAAAATGAAACAAGTCAAGTTTATCACACTGTGATAAACTAACCAAGAAGATATAATTCACACTGATTAAAACTGACCAGTTAGCAGGCCCTTGACTAGGATTGATTTCGTCAGTTGCATCCAAAAGCTGTCAGCATCAACATCATCGTTTATTAAGCCTTCTGGTTCTTCCAGGTCACTTACTGTAGAAAAGAAGTTCAAACTATGTATGCTGTAAAGCGTCCAAGATGTGCTCATGCATTCAAATCAAAACCCATCAAAATTTAGAATTTGTTTGCTTACCACTCATATTGAATGTTGTGTTTCTGCACAAATCAAATATCAAAACTGTTGGATAATAGCCGCATTCAACACAGTTATAATTGAATTCTCTTTTCAGCAATGCTTCAAAGAACATGTATGCCTTGACAAAAACATGTTCTGCGGGCAACAGGGTTTTCTCTCCTTGCCTAAGATCAGCCAATATGTGATACTCGGTTGATATTGGAGAGTTTTTCTGAAATAGGTTATGATATCTGAAATTTAGTCAGTTGAGTGCAAAACCTGTGCTGCTATTTGATATCTATTAAGCTGTGTATGATATGTGTGACATCGGATCTTACTCTATGTGATAACAAATAACTGAAAGTATTTACCTGTAAACCAAGTTGCACAATTTTGCACATGTGAAGTGATAGAAACAAATGGTCATTATAGTTCACAACACCATCCTCATATTCTTGATAGCGGTATATGTTGCCACATCTTCTACATTCTTTGCAGTATACTGACAAATCTATGGTGGAAAAATTATTAAAATAATAATAAAGTTTATTTTATTAAAGATTATTAGTAATCAAATCAATAAAATGCATAACTTTAATTAATTCATTTACTTGTTATCAGGTTTTCTCGGCAAAGAATCTTGGCAGTTTTTGTAATCAATATTGGCTCACTTAATTCTGCACCGCAGGATAGACACAGCTCTTCAGATGGAATGAATAACTTTTGAACATTTTCAGTCACTGGATATGTTTTCTGCAGAGGCCATGGAATTCTTTTGGTATCAAAAATGTAGTCAACCATAGATTTTAGTTGATTGCCAATAGGTGGATATGTTATGGATAAGGGTTTGACCTCCTCATCATGTTCACATTCTGGAGGTAAGACTTCTTCCGTATTGCTCAAATCAGGTGTTGTTGACTCAAGTATTTCTTGCCTATTTTCAAGCAGGTATCCATATACAGCAGCTCTGTGTACACAGTTAGAACCCCGGTTGCACTTGCAATACATGGCCATGGTCTTTGTGTCTAAAAAAGTGACAACCCTGCCAAACTTTGCCCAGTTTGTGGTGACTTGATTTTCCACGGAAAAGTACATGTATCTGTCCGAAGAATGCTCCTTCTGGCACATTTGATAAACCAAGGGACAGTACATGTTTGACTCATTATTCATTTCTCTACATCTTTCAGCAGTGTCAGCTTTAACAAATTTTCTGCTGACAAGGTCTTTGAAGGTGCGTTCTAATAATGGTTGCTGTGGAATGTATTGTCCTGAGTTCTGAACAGCCTTCAAATGATCACACATCCAGTGTGGGGCAAGAGAACGACAGGCCATACTTCTCAGTTGCTCGCAATGGTGGTCTGAACAAGCAATGTCTATCTCTGTACTTTTCGATGTTTGGTGCACTACATGGACTGGGTCTTGCCTGCCTCTCTCGTTCTTGTTGACAAGGAATATTTGTTTCTCATAGTTCACACATGTTGCTTGAAATTTCGGGACCATGGTACAATGGACAGCTTTTTTGTGTCTCACTAGACTATCTTTTCTCATTTCAAGGTCGCAAACATCACACTTCATAATTTCAGAAGGACTTGATTTCTTAATGCGCTTTGTAGGAGGAGGAGGGACCGGTAGGTCAGATTTCCCAGCTTTTTTGTTTCTTTCTTTGCAGGTATCTCTTGGATTGGAGTTCAGATGACTACTTCCTGCATTAGTGTCATTGTCCATTGATGCTTCGTTCTGAAATGGTGTGTAATGCAAGTTCAGAATACAAGTACAATGCTGATTATGTTTCTTAAGCATCGATGCACATTTCTACTCAGGTAACTCATTGGTGCTGAGTACATTGAGAGATGCAATATGAATGAGGAATACATTAGGCTAAGCTTGTTAATAATCACCACCAAAATTTGATGATAGTAAGCTATATCACTGTTTGCTTTAGTAGCAGTGTACAAGAAATGGGACATTATTATAGGATAACATTTCGATATCTTTCTAAACCATTACCTGATATGAGTGTGTTTCTGAATGCTTGTTTGCTACATGTATCTGCATGAACTTGACCTCGTTGATTGTTGATGGACACCATGGACAATGGTAGTGTCGTTTCTTACGGGAACCACATTCAGAATGTGAAAAGCATTTCAAGATTCTATCTGCAATATGAGCAACAATAAAATATAGTCATATATATGGATATGTCTTTTACCTATATACTTGCAAATTAAAGTACATATACATTTGTATTATACTTGATGAGTTCTAAAAGTGTAGGGGCAATTCTCATATTTCAGATTTATATATCAGACAGTGTTTTTTTTTAAAATACCCAAATATAAAGGTGGGGTTACATTGTAAAGAAATCATTGTTTAATGTGACTTGACTTATCTCATACCATTTGTCTCACTAATTGATGCTCCATTATTGAAATGTTTCATGATATGATTCTTAATTCTAGCTGGCCGGTCAGCTTGGAATGGGTTTGGGCATAAAGGGCAAAATGTCCATCCTTCAGCAAAACTTATGAATTCTGCTTCACCCCAAACTTTTCGAATGAGCTGTAGATTTAAAAAATATCATTTCAAACAATATGGTCATATATAAGATTATATAAGTTAATAAAGGTCACCCCGTCCTGTAAACATGTTTCAACAGTGTAATTACCTTTGCCCATTCAGCATTGGCTTTAGTTTCAGTGTCCATTGGAACATACAAAAGCAACTTCTGCAAACGAGCAGCTGTAAAAGAATCATTTGTAGATATACAAGTCTGGATTGGGATATAGGCCTATATGTAATGAATAGATAACAGGTGGTTAATTATAACACCAGGATTTTATTAACGGGCATGGAATTGTCTGTTCTTTTCAAAATTCTTTGAACACTTTTTGAAGACTTGATTTTTAAACTCAAGATTGAAATATTATATTGAGATGATTAACGTGGAGAAGTGGCTATTTGATGGAATATTATAGGGTTTGCTTTAAATGAAGATTCACATTAAGCAGTACCCCTTTCCGTTGGAATTCTTACCCATTTTGTTCAAAGAGTAGATCAGGCAGATTTCAAGTTGACAGAACGAATAATGTAAAATTGGGGAAACAGTATGGGACAAGGATTCTAGACAACCCCAAAGAAGCTACATATTAAATCAAATATGTTTCTTGTTCTAGTTGTTCAATGTTTAGCTTTTGTGAATCATAATTTCCTGTCAATCTCTCATTAAATTTTGATATGTAGATATTATACATGCATATTATCCACAATTGGTCTCTAAATGGCAGGGTGTACCAAAATTGGTTGACTATTGCTACAAAAGGACCACTATATCAGTCCTGGTAGATTTTTCTTTTTAATTCATATAATTAATCTTCAGACAGAATAATCATTGAGGTTTTATTTTTTATTTTTTCGCGATATTACTAATAAAAAGAGGGAGGCGGGGGGTCTCAGGCCCATGCGGGCGGGGCCTGAGAAACAACTTATTAATTTTATATGGCCTTATAAAGTTTTAGTAGAAATTCAGTGATTGTGAATAATTTTTAACAGGATTAAGCTCCAAGTAATCTAAACAAACTTGTTCACTCAACACAATTTTACTCATGCGTGTCAGGAAGTTACATATATAATGGTCAAATAATTGGTATGATATTAATCATGCACCTTAACAATTTATCCAAAATAGACCCTTTTGCATTTAGCTTGAGTAGTATTCTTCAGTCCTTCAGCTGGCTCCACCATGCAGACTGAGGCAGGATACCTGGATATTTATTAAGAGATAGTCCCATAAAAACTAAACTAAAAGACCAAAGGGAATAAACTGTGATTGACACTGTTATTACACTCTATTGGCCCCCTATCTACAGTATTCCCAAAATGAATCACCGCCTGGTTTTCGTAAAAAGAATTTAAAAGGTGGGGCTTCCAGCAGATAGCATGTCTCCAAGAAAGTGCCCACTTTGAGGCCGTAGTGTGCCATGAATTGTCTTGCCACTAGGGGCAATCGGGAGATTTGCTAGCAAGTCCATTCATTAAAATCTAATAATGTCACTTACTACAACCCCCCCCCCCCCCCCCCTCTCCCAGTCCGAAGCGCACACATACTCTCACCACACACCGTCCCCCAACCACATCAGGAAAGTAAACTGCTAAGTAATACCTTTGTTAATTTTACTTATCTTAAGCATGCGCATAAATATTAAATACTGTAAAATTGATTAGTCAAGTTGGCAAGATTACAAAATTAAAATATTACAATAATCCTGTTTATCCCCCCTCGAAAGTACAATTAACCGATTCATCTTAACCCCCTCCCCCCCTCCCGTCCCGGAATATTAATGAACAGTCCTTAATATTAGTAAATCAATCAAAGCCTGGTAAGTTAGTAATAATTCGGGGCCAACAACTTAATCTTTATGATGTTTACCTTTCTTTTATTCTAAACTAGCACTTTATTAAGTTTAATTGGACCATAAATGGCTTATTTTCTTATTATTTTCACGACGTCAAGATCGACGTCTTCCCGCTAAAGCAAACGTTAAAACTGTGCACGACTTTCCGGACATCCTTACGTGAATCCATATAGTGCGGCATATTTGCACCTAAATTCTTGGGTATCAGATGTAAATCGAGTCAGCTAAGTTAATATTATTGAAAACATTTATTTCTATATTGATATTATAACAACTGTATAACATATTAAAGCTCTAGTTACAAAATTGGACGAGTGGTCCTACTTATATATCACTGCGACTTTGAGTGAGTCGGCCAGACCTCTGGCTAGACTATGTACATTACATGATTCAACCTTCTATCGATGATATCTTTTTTTCCAGCGAACAGATGATCATATTCTATGGATCGATTATAGCAGACATCGAGGAGCATCGAATACAAGTGGTCGCGATACAAACAAGTGAGTATATCTCAAACAAATGGCAAAACCCTGATTATCGCTCAGGCATTTACACAAACTCCAACATTCAAGATATTTATTGCCGTGAACGCCGCACATTAAAACCAGGTATTACATTGAGTAAGTACAAGTTAGTGGTGTCTGATAGAGGTAGAAAGAAAGAACATGATAACATTGTAAATTACAGGTTATGGTAGTTTAATTTACAATCAGCAGGAAATAAAAAAAAGTATTAAAAGAATAGCAAACAATGGTACCATGTTGAACGATGTTTAGTATTAGGGCCTTAGTATTACATATGAACGGCATGTGAGATTAGCGTAGGCATATTCTGGTATCCATGTAGACCACAAATAAGTTACAAAGTGTGGATATTATCCAAGGCATGATACAGTTAATGCTGTCACTATGTGTACTAAAAGTAATATTGTTAAGATCACTGGCCATGGACATTTTAAGTACCGTCCTGCGAATATATTTCATTTCATAATTTCAGGTGCAACAAGACATTGCCTTGACATCGCTCCTTCACCGAGACATCGTCGATTAAAAACATCGCCTGGACATCGCTCCTCCACCGAGACATCGCTGATTTAAAACATCGCCTGGACATCGCTCCTTCACCGAGACATCGCCGATTATAGACATCGCCTGGACATCGCTCCTCCACCGAGACATCGCCGATTATAGACATCGCCTGGACATTTCTCCTTCACCGAGACATCGCCGATTATAGACTTCGCCTGGACATCTCTCCTCCACCGAGACATCGCCTGGACATCGCTCCTTCACCGAGACATCGCTGATTTAAAACATCGCCTGGACATCGCTCCTTCACCGAGACATCGCCGATTATAGACATCGCCTGGACATCGCTCCTCCACCGAGACATCGCCGATTATAGACATCGCCTGGACATTTCTCCTCCACCGAGACATCGCCGATTATAGACATCGCCTGGACATTTCTCCTTCACCGAGACATCGCCGATTATAGAC
>JAXGGS010284508.1:0-14373 GCA_035585475.1 Armandia brevis | reverse complement strand
TGATTTGTTTCATCCGCCTCATTCTAATACAGAGAAAAGCTTTTGTAACACGGTGTCCCTGTTTCTTCTCTGGCGATTATCACAATCACATTAATACGCGCCTAATTTCTACTCGCGACAAATTTAATAATTAAGGAGTAATCAACAACAGAATTAATATAAAGGACGATCGACATGTAGTATGCGGTTCCCCTTTGGAGTTATCATACGGCTATAACACGGGTCAAAGGTCGCCCGAAGCACTACATGGCAATGCGATTGAACGCGCTTGTTAATTGAGGCTTGTCCCTCGCTACCCATGTGATGCCGATCATCTACTCTAAACTAAACCCACTAGAGTTAGTTTGATAACTTCACTGTGACGACTTTAACTTGTTATGTCGATCATCTACTCTAAATTAAACCCACTAGATAAATTTACTGTGATGACTTTAGCACGATCCTCAGTGCGGATTGAGACCAGTCAAAAATAAATATGAATCCAGTGCAAATGATTAATTATCAACGTGAATTTATTAAGACGGGTTGTATTACGATACACGAATATAGTTAAATGACTCAAACAGAATCATGATAACAAACTAAGTGGCCAGTCCGAAGTTCAGACTGTGTATAGAATCATTGTTGCACTTCTTATATTATATTTGAAAATGGCCAAAACTAAACAAAAACACATAGTTACATAAAGTGCACCAAGCTTACTTAAGTGAATGTAAAGATTGAGCGATTAATATAGGTATTGTTTTAGACGGTTTGGCACGATAAATCTGGTGCTCACGTGATAGAGACATACATGTGAACACAGAAAAACAGAATAAAAAACACGTCGAGAGCATCATTCAATTAGATGTGATCCATCACTAGATTACACAATGCTTTCCGCGAATAAATGGGGACGAAGCGTGGCGCTTTGGGTCCAGATAGATCTTCACAGAGCGAATTAGTACAAACTGTCCACATATAGATCTGTTTACGGTAATGGTTCGGCGGCATAGTGCCACATAAACAAACAACTACAACCATTTCTCAGAGATACCAACTCTAATGTTTAATAATGTGCGGTTCGTAATTATGAACAAACAATAACAAAATTCGGTCAGATCAGATCTCCTTAGCATGCACACTTTAACATCAGAACAGAGAGAGGCCAAAACGAAAATACGAATGTTAGAAATGATTAACAAGTTTGAGAAAATGCGATATTTGTTCAGAAAGGAGTACTGTATATAATTAGAAATAATTCGGTATCCGGCAATATTGTAGAAATGTATCAAGCAAGCGGAGACATGTTGACAAAATCTTTATTCAACCTAAATATCTAAGGTGTGGCTAAAAGAGCCTACATGTTCACCATGTTCAACAACTAAGAGTCAAATATACAGGGAAATACAAGTTTTGATTTAGTTTACAAGCGTTCCACGTTGGAGGTCAAATGAAATACCAGAGTTTATCTACTGATTCAAAGTGTCCATCCTGGGGATGATAATTACTAGGTTCTGTTTAATTTCTCTGGCAGAAGTTATCACCCTGATATTCCTGTGGTGACAGTGCATGCTTATATGGCTCATCTTCCCATAGACAGTCACACTTAAGCTGTTGTACCATGTTTCTCCGGACAGACACCCGGTTACTCTCAGTACAACATTGTGCGCACCATGTTTCTCCGGACAGACACCCGGTTACTCTCCGTACAACATTGTGCGCACCATGTTTCTCCGGACAGACACCCGGTTACTCTCAGTACAACATGGTGCGCACCATGTTTCTCCGGACAGACACACGGTTACTCTCCGTACAACATTGTGCGCACCATGTTTCTTGTGCCATGTTCCATCTCAGGACCGGTTGCTAGGAAACACTTCTTCGCAAGATCCATCAGTTTCTTGCATCTCGAAATCATCATCTCGCCGTAAAGGTAGATGCCCATCGCCTGGAAATAGTGGCACACAATAATCTCACAAATACGAGGAATAAATATATACGTACATACGTGAAGCCTAAAGATAGAATGGATATATACATACATTGTACATTCATTTAGAATAAATATAAGGCCTCATTCACAAGCACTTAAATGCAAGGAATGTAATCATGTATCAGTTACAAAACTGATATAAAATAATAAATGTACATATATAATTATATGCAGTTCTTTAGATATTCCTAAAAGTTGGGTAGCCGTGAATAAGTCCGGAATCCTGAGTGATAACGAGCACCATGTATTAGTGAGTGCGACCTTTGGCCCGCGCTATAGAGACATTAGAAACCCCAAACCCGGGGACATGACAGACCAGCTTTCTAGCGAATTCCGCTTTATACCGGACAGCGTTATAGAGGCAATTTACTGTTCCTCGATATGCTACATTGTATGTTATCTGTAATGGGTGAGTGTCTTGAAATGAGGAAAAGGTCGACTACATGAGATGTGTGATTGTCACATTGTCCATTATATCTATAGGTTAGCGCAGGATAAATACCGAGAACGCTTTAGGTCGAATAAAAATCTGATGGAACACTCAGAGTGGTGAGAAAACTTACAACATTGATACAAAAAAGGCGATTCTGTGCTGAAGTTTTGTAAAAGTAATCATACTGTTCAAATAAACCACTTGGACTATATCACATTTTTGCATGATACAATTGTATTGATTCACGCCTCACAAGTCGACTCGACACCTTTTTATAATTTATGAAGTTTATATATCATTCTAGCCGAACAATTCCGAGAAGTCCACCATGTTTTGTTAATTTGAGCGGGTAAATTAAACCTGATGCATCCGAAAAAATCAACGGTTTTTTTAAAGAGTCATTCTGGATTACTTTTACCCTAGTAAATAGAGGCTTAATTTGGTCTCAAACACCAACCTTTAGAAAAAATTGCAACAGAAAAATGAATTACTTGGCTCAACTTGTCTAAATTTTAAATTAAGCAATACGTTAAAACACATTTATGTTGCAATTTTTGGATGCAACAAGTTTTTTATTATTTAGAAATAACTTACTTGGTGGTTTAGTAGAAACGCCTGGACGTGAGAGAAGAATTGTGCGCACTTGTGCTTGATCACCACTTCACACCACCGATGCCTTACCTGGGGGAGTAAATAACAACATTAATTAATATCAACAACAAACCTGATACTTAGTAATTAGCACATCGTGATCTGCATTCGTGTTGTCTCGTTATCAGCACCCGTCTAGACAAACACGACGCAGCAATCAGAAGTGTTTAAAATGTGAGAAAATTCGTGTTTTTTATAATGAGGTTGACGAGAACTGACGTCAGGATTTCCAGCTGATAGAGAGTAGGTGTCGTGTATTCTCCTTATAACGGAGCTCGGCACCGCGCCAGCCTCGGACAGAATCTCCTCCAGTAAATACACCAACTGCTCGGGCTGTAGCTGTACAATTAAACACAAATCTCTATAAACGCATATCTATGATTTTATTTACTGCGTATGTTAAATGTGAGCTGCAGAGCTAGCTAGATTTAAGGTATTGAAAAATTATCGAGATACCAAATATTTTTTGAACGAACTTTGGCCCGAGTTAAATAGAAAAAGATAATGTTTTAGGTACTTGTTTCGAAAATGCCATATTCGTAAACTACAAATATCTATCCATTTGAACACGCTCTATTTAATTCTTCGAGAATTGACATTAACTAGGATGACTACTGACAACAATCTCGGAATACAAAAATGGTAGAGTGTAATAACGAGGTGACATTGGAAATACCACTTATAAATCATTGGCATCAATTTTTACGATTATTTAACGATCTCTTGATACACGTAATATCATCAATCGTCATGGCAACTAACCTTATGAAAATCCCCTGGGTCAGGCTCTAATTTAAACCGCTTCCTCTTGTTCCGCTTCAATTTCTCCGCTTTTAAAATGCCTCGCCATTTCTCAGTCTGTTCGATATCAACATAGAAAGTAATAAGGCTTTATTCACCATAATATGCATATCGCCGCAGTGCGGAGAACTTAGGTTAAAAACTATCTCGCTATGAATAAGTCTATTTTAATTTTAAGAGAGCTGTGAAAAAAACATTGAACATCCTTGAGCAGGTCTAATATGGCGTAGGATCAGTAATTAATATATCCGCCTCGCATTATTATAAATAAATGTAAAGAATTATATTACACTAGCAGATGTTATATTAAACAAAGGCTATAAATGTTGTTCCCACAAACAACGTGGTGAAGGATTGCCAAGGTTAAATTGGACTGACCTCTGAAATTGCCTGCGAGTGGAGCACGTTGGTTGACGACACAGCAAAGTCATTTAAAGCCTGGAATCATGAACAATTCATTAAAATAAAGATGCATAAACATTAATGGCCAATGCAAAAAACATCCGAAAATACATAGAATAGATGAAACCTGCTTTAAAAAAATTATTTCAGCACATTAAAAATTATCTCTAATTATGATATATCAAACTGGGTGAAACGATTATTTTACACACAAAAACACATTCGTTATCAGCAGACAGGTCGTTGACATACTCCAAAGTTAATTAAGAATACATGAGTTGGAACGTAATATGTCACGAACACGTAAATCAATTTCTCATTCAGTGAAAGGAGAGTTTGCGCTACTAGTGGGTAACTGACCACAGGCGACCCGGACATACTCGGTAGTAAACAGATCTTTTTATTTTCCTAAAAAAGCATGTAATCCTGATCTTATCTACCATACATTATTTATTCATTTATGTATATGTTTTATTTTTTATTTATCCATTTATTATTGGTCGATATCGGCCCAAGTGTACATTTGATACAACTTTTGTAACACCTGGCATTTATATCCTCATCCATGCAAGTTAATATTCATTAATCATGTATAATTGCCTTAGTGCTATCCTCGGTTAACAATGAATCCTTATTAATGTGCGATGGTTTAAGGCGCATATTGCGTCATTGGAAGGGACATAACCGACTCCGCTCGACATAAGGAATCACGGTGAAATCACTGACCGCACCGAGTAACAATCGGCTTATCGTCGCAGTGACAATGCGCATGCGGCGTCAGGTCTTAATCTCCTATTCCCCAGGCAATTTCCGGTTTCATAAATAATTTGACAAACGTCAATGGTCGATTAGCATAATCATTTTAATCACTGAGAGTATGGAACAAAGATAAGTACCACTTAATTGCACATTTATCAATTAAATGCCAAGCCAATTATAAATGAAAACTGATTCTTTTATATATAAATCACTCTTTATGCAGGAAATTTCGCACCCCTAAAACGTTAATTTATTCCTGCAATTGCAAGATTATATGAATTAGTGCGTAAATGGATTCATTAATGAATCAAATTAAGGAGTGATAGTTAAACATAAATATCCATACCTAATTATCCACGTATATATTTTTGTCAAGTTGACACGAAAGTCAAGTGAACGTTATAGAAACAAGTTTTCCCTGCATATATGTGCTTCTAGCAATTAAAGGAATTCTACATTTGACTGTTCACATCGCTGCGATGCGTCACTTTTTCGTCACCAGAAGATTAGGGGTCGCATTTAATTAGACGGTCAGTCGATCTCAAGTCTAGACTGGGGAACTTTTTTACCTTTGACGATCGCAATCAAAATATGACGGAAATGTCAAATAGGTGACACTCTATAATTAACAACCTTTAGTTGAAACAACTTCAGGTATAGAGATATCACCTTGGAGGCATTTCTCAAACCAGCTGGCGACCTGGATTAAATATTGGTATTGGTGAACTAGATCGTCGATATAACGTGGTTAGCGGGGAGCAAACCTCAAAAACCGCGTCACATTGATCACGTTATATCGAGATATCATCTGTCAATGAATTACTATGGCCGACCCTCAAGCTCTCATGGCTTTATAGAGAACAAGCAGTATTTTCCCTGCGCCGATGAAACGTGAAAGTTCTGTCAGAATTACAGTTCGTCTATCGGAACACATTCAGAGTTTATATCATGTAAGTCTGGACAAATCGATAACGTTCATTGGGATACTCGGAAATGTCAAATAATTAATTATTAGAGCCTCGGTAGCGGAGTAAAACCGCGTTATATCGGGTATCCATGTATTTCTATACGTAATGTTCGACCCGCGTTATAGAAAGGGAGGAATACAAAATCAGGAGAAACGACCTAACCCGCGTGATATTGAGGTCCGCGGTCCATCCGTCAACTGTGCTACTAAACTTCCCTTCCAGAAACATGGCGTTATATCAGAAGCAAACACGACAGTGAGAATATTAATTTAAAAAATGGCACCCACCTTTGGGAGACCTGGATTATCTAACCACTCGGTGTAAATAACGTCCACTGATAATCCCATGTCCCTGTCGGCGAGTAACGTGACACAATAAGCTATTACAAAACATCGTCATAGGATTCGGATTAAAATCTAATTTAATAGCTGAATTACGGTAGACGACACGCTGAATCTACAAGAGCTGGGCGACGTGATGGGTGATGGGTGGCCGAATAAAATCATATTATCCTCCTTCGGTGTCAGTGGCCAAATCCTAAACTACAACTCGCCTTAAACTACAGAACAAAGGCGACTCTTAATGCCAGGTGTTTAATGATCTTCCCTTTGACTGAACAATCCGGACTTTTTTGGCCCTTGGATGCGACTCCTATCAGATTTGATTGTGTAATTGTTTCGTGAAATATCGGCGGGGATGTTATACATATTACATAAAAAACGTGGAGTTACCTCAGTGTCGGAAACTTCTCAAACACCAACGTCAGAAATTGCTGCAAACGAAGAAAAAACACCAAATTATGAATGCTGATTAAAACGACTGAATTGTAAGAAGACACGATTTTTAGTCTTTTAAGAGATGAAAATTACATAAGAACCACAAACAAATTAAAAGCCCACGAATGTGTATCAGCAGAAAATTGTATGAATATATTCATGTTAAACCCCCCTGCCCACATATGTACGTGTACATGTAGGTGGCACTCCAGTAGCCAGTCGCGGGGTAATAATAATCATCCATTATCAAATATATCAATCAGCCCGCCATGAATTTGTCACTGTACCTCGGCCTGCATAGGTGACTCTTATGCAAACCCCGGCCAATTCCGTGTTAATTATTTTTGCCGTGCGCCCTTATAATATTTTAGCGCACCTAGAATGTAGATAAGATTTCACATGCATACAGCTAGGGCACAAAAATAACACCCACGACTAATATCCTGGTTGTGCGCTAATTAAACAGAATCAACTAGTACTTTAATAAGGATGATTCCAAAAACCCCAGCTGCACGCTTCACAAATTAAGCTGCCGCTGTTAATTAAAATAAATGTCATAAGCATTTAACAAATCTCCTGGGAACGAGACCTTGAACTATCTACCTCACATAGAGGCAGTATAACAGGAAACCAGCGGTATAGCGCGGTTATCTGTACAATCAGGCGTCACAGCGCGTTATATTGTTGCACCATGAACCCGTGAACCGCGTTATACGGGCAACAATATGTGGTACACGTCACACCCGCGTTATAACGGGGATATACGGGACAATCGACATGTGCTTAAGTTGTATGTTTCATACTTTAGTGTACTGCTTACACAAATAACACGGTAGGTAATGGTACTACTTACACATATTAAACTGTAGGTTACGGTACTACTTACACATATTACACGGTAGGTAATAGTACTACTTACACATATTACATGATAGGTAACGGTACTACTTACACATATTACATGATAGATAATAGTACTACTTACACATATTACATGATAGGTAACGGTACTACTTACACATATTACATGATAGATAACAGTACTACTTACACATATTACATGATAGGTAACGGTACTACTTACATGTGAAGTGACCATGTCGCCATGATATCTGGTGACGTACTGCTTCAGCATCGCGTCGAAACTACTCACGCCGACCAGAGCACTGAGATGACGCAGCAGAAAGTAACCCTGCAAGTAACACACGAGACGATGAGGAGGAATAATCTAGTACAGCTTTTATTGAGGTGGTGCAGTTTTTTTGAGGATTCGGTACTACTATTCAATAGTGAATGTCGTACTACTTGTGCTTACCTTGAGGTAGTGCACTTGGGTGAAGAGTTTGTTTGGGTTCATCCCGTCTTTTATAACCATCGCCCGCCCCGTCTGACATTCTTCGTCCTGGTCCTTCCCTTCGTTAGGCCTGAAATTATACCACAAATATAGCTAGGTCTCAACTATACAACAACTTACTGGTTTTAATGGTCTATAGTGTTTGTTTAATTGACTAAGTTCCAAACAACATAAAAATAGAAATGATAGTAATGTAAATAAATGGTAATTGGTTTCTAAATCCAATCTTCAATTTGATAACAATAACATAAAATAACGTACAACATATATGAATATACTAAAGAAAGGCGGTATCCACGAGTGCCAAGCCGAGTGCGTATTATAATAAAGATGCAGATGTAAAAAAGACGGACATTTACCTCAGTCTCTGAAGCCCGGCTTCTGTGTGCGACATCTCCGCTTTTAATATCCGGTACCTCAACAGCGCTCTCAGCTCACTGTAGTCTCGGTACTCTGCGTCACTCCACTAAACAGTAAAACCACCAATGAAACACAAATTAACTGAGGAATCGACAAGAAAGCATGGAGTAGGACACAGCGCATATTCCAACACACGAACAGACTGAAAGTAACTGAGAGCACGTAGACGTCCTCTTTAAGGCGCCCCTCTACCAGGTGGTATTCGCTATAAAGCGGGTCTAGCGTGTCTCCCGTTTTGTGTTTCTGTTGTTCTCTATAGCGCGGGTCCATATAAAATACATCATACCGCTATAAGGCGTTGTTTCATGTTTGTCTCCGGCTGACCGCCGTACAGAGGACATTTACAGTACTAAAGTTTAATACCTGCGATAACAAACTGTGTACATGTACGTACATCGTACACTTAGGCTGACGGTAGAGAAGTATATATCTTAGGAGAAAGAAAGAGACATGATCTTACTCCCATGACGGCTTTATGAATGGAATCCTCGGAGTACGTCGCGAATCCCTCGCTCAGCCATTCCTCTGTCCAATCCCGTGCGCCAAGCAGTAACCCCCACCAGTAGTGGCTGATCTATATAAAGTAGTAACAAAACTAGGTGAAATGTATGAAAATGTCCTATATTTGATATAGAATTAATGAAACATTCTACAGTAGGTGGAGTTCGATCTAGCAGGGGTATATCGTGTCCCGGAAATATACATTCTTGTTGTACACTATTAGTCGGGTCAAAGGTCACCCATAATATACAGGATGACTCTATATCACTCGGTTTTAATGGTTGCCTCCCGCTACCCGAGTTATAGCGCACATCGACTGTCTTGAGTGTTTTACCTCATGGCCTAACTTGATCAACATGGTTTTATCTCCAGGAAACATCGATTGCGAGAGTAGTATGAGATTTGGACTGTAAGTAGTGAATAATACATCATTAGCATAATTAATCTAGTGAGAGAAGCAAATGCATTATAAACTGCAGTAATGGATGAGACAACTTGATAAAGGCGTTTATAAATGAACTTACTTAGACATTGCCATATCCTGACTACATGGTGGGTATATTATAATATCAATCCTCGGAAATGGACTCGGACCCAGCATGTCTTGTACCACTTTCGTGGCTTTGGGAATGTATGTGAGCAGTTCATCGGAGACTTGGTTGAGCAAGGATTCAGGACCAAAAACTCGGCAAGGCAGCGTTTCTGTGGTGGCGAAGGTGACCTGGCAAGGTGGGTTGTGGAGGCAAGTATCGGAAGGGTTTCTGCTAAAATAATAAAAATAAATGATAAACTTGTACTCACGTCCATGAGAACTGAAGCTTATTATCGAGGTTAGGCCCAGGAAAAGTGGAAACGGTTTGCCTACCTTGTTCTAGATTCGGTTTCACACACCGAATGTATTGTGCGACAACCCCATCGACCAATGCCAAAAGCTAGCGTGAAGCTAGGCAATGGCACTGTACTGTAGTGATACGACTCAACCATACCTACAGGAATATACATGTTATACATTTTTATATTTGATATTCGGTTTAATTATTAGTATGTGTTTAATAAATGGTTATACATACTTACAATTAGTGTGCGGAGAAACGATAGTTACATTGTTTGTTAATTATTAACTTTGAGAGTAAAAATTTTAATACCACACGCCATAAGAGTAATTTAAAGTTAAATACTAGTGATCAGTCGGGGCGTGATACTAGAGAGTTTTACCGTTGTCTGAGAGTGTATCTGAGCCAGGCTGGTCCCCTCCCATCACCACACACAGCCCTGCCTGCACTCGCATGAAAGCCTGCCACGTGGAGAGGCTCCCGTATTCCTGACACGGCATCAACGAGCGATTGTTTATCCACATACCGGCCGTGTACATGCATGCGCTAAAATAAATATGAAATGGAAACAAAACTTATAAAGATACAATTGTGCGTGTTCATCAGATTAATGAAAAGCATATAACTGCAAATATACAATAATACATGAACTTGTGACTAATTCTCATGGTTTTCTTTGAGACTGAACAGCAACCGTCACTAATAAAAGCTGACCATTCAAAGAAAACATTATCGGGGATAAACAGGGATAGTGACAATTTGGCAAATAATGACAGTGCGAGTGGTAAACAGTTCCCTTCCCAAGTGAAAGTTAAAATAGAAATAATCTTACTTGTTGTCCTGGTCCGTGGCCCACCGGAGAGAAGCACCTTCGGGCCGTGTTCGGTAATGGATCCGAATGATTCGTGGGAAATCCCACGGAAAATACACATTGTCTTTGGTTATTTTCAGGCACCATTTCTCAACGCTGAAGTTCAGATCGCGACCGCTTACAGAACGCGAGGCCGAGAATGTTTCTGCAGTCGTGCGGGAAAGGCCTTCAGGGATGCTGAGCTCCAGATCATGTGAACAATCAATGGCTTCTACACGATGGATGTCTATATCTCGACAGTCGAGCACAAGTTCATAAATGTTTTTATTCTGAGATTTGTCATCTTTTACCCGAGAATCGAGTGGATGTTTACTCGAACCTGATGAGTGAACATTTCCACTTTCATCTATAGTTCGCTCATTTAATAATCCTGGTGTATTTGTATTCGTTTCTTGTGCGCACAAGGCCGAATGGTTCGTATTTTGGTATTCCTGGATGCTGAACACTCTCTTCGACTGACCGACGGCCGTGATGGGGTCGAGGAAAAGTGTGATCGATCCCTCGAAATGTCGATTTTCCAGGTCACAGGTCAAGTCGAGGAGAAAATGCCTGACGAGCACTTCGCTTGTGTTTGCCAACAGCGGCAAGTCATTCTCATTTTCAGCCATTTGTATACGATATTCGAGGCCAGGTGGATCATTTGGTATCGATGGCAGTGGTCCGGAGATCCCTCAACTGATTACCGTCTATCGTTCAGATTAGCCCAATGTGACTACATGTATAATCAATATACCTGAATATCGGTAAAAACACTGTGGTAAGGTTCGGGTAAGGGTTCCGTGAACTATACCCTCATCGAGAGCCCAACTTGTTTAGCAAGGAATACACAAATCAAAGTCAAAGATTCAATCACACGTCGTCTAAAATGGGTCACAGCTTTGGGAAATGTCCAAGTTTTTCTTTTTAACGTGTTGAATCGACAAGTCAACGAACACAAACACGAATAATCACTTAAATAAATCAGCCTTCTTAGTTTCACGTCTCTCCATGGGGGCTGACATCTTGAATGATCATGTGACCGAAGTCCCGGTGTAACGGGTCGCTGATGTGTTTCGGTATTAGTAAACTACTTCCGACTGAGCTCATGTGGACTGACCTCTAGTTCATTTCGCGTGTATTTTGCATATATTTTCGTCTAAAGGACACAATTCATGCCAGTCGAAGAAAAGAAAGATACAAAGTAAGTGTGTGCAAAGTTTCAGATTCATTCGGTTCCTTGATATACCTTTATTTATCTATTATAATGGTGGCCGCTGTATACATGCCCGAGCGGTGTGCATCATACGACCAGACGTGTACATATTTCTTCCCTCCCATTTTCAACAAATTAGTGTCTTATCTCATCGTGCTAACTGTGATTGTATATACAACGTGTACTTTCTCAGAGCCAAGGTGCCGTCTAGCTCAAACCGGATAATTAATATCTATGACTTGTTACTGTTCCGATGCCTGAAAAACTTGTAATCGCACCTTTGGTATAATCACAGTCTGATGTGTATTTTTAAATCATCTCTTTTCTGTCTTCCGATTTTATTATTACAGCCGGAAAGCATCCACTTTAGGGTCATAGTTACAATGTCTAATATATGCACATTGGAATTAACGTTGGATTTCAATCCATTTATTCACATGTTGTACGCATACATGTACATGTATATGCACCGTATTCTGAGATTTTCTTCGTGTACTACTTAAATAATTATACACTACTAATCACCGTTTCCACTCCAGGTAAACATGTTTTCGGGCTTGATCCGGACCTCCACCAACCTCCTCTCGCGGCTGCAGCCACTCGCGAATCAACAGAGAACACTTTCGTCGCTGTGGCCGCGCTTAAAGTTAAACCCGGTGATTCCGTGGACCCAGAACTCTCGGTTCCTCGCGCCGCCCGCCACCCCTCTGGCGCTACAGACCGAAGGATACAAAGTTCGCGTGCGACTGAAGAAGCGATGCCCGCAGTGCTACTTCAAAGTGCGAGAGAACCGTCTGTACATCGAGTGCACGGTGAAACCGAGACACAAGCAGATGCAGAAGATGTCCAAGAGGAAGCTGTTCAGAGAGGACTGAATCGTCGATGCCGATAATTATAACATAAAGACTGTTGTGCTCTGTTTACTTTATAGCATATGGATGACATTATTTTGAAGTTGTCGTATGTTTACGAATTTAATGTTTATCATTGACTATGTGTATCACGCTGAATAAATGAGAGGGAATGTATCTTTACTTCGTAATTCGCTGCTCGTGTGTGCGACATAAATGTAGGTAAACACGGAACAGTCCAGCAGTACATTCATTAGTAGGAAGAAAGTGCAATCGAGTAGATGGTCGATATAACGCGGGTCTATCGTGTCCACAGATTTCTTATTTATCTTGTTCCTATAACGCGGACTGGGGGGGGGGGCACTCTGAAACCGCGTTATATCGATAACCGTTTAAATCCACAGGCGAACCTTAGCCCGCGTTATAGAGAACATGCGAATGGACCATGAACGTGGATTCTCTAAGGTTATCGACTTTAAGAGAGCAAACAATGAGCAATTGAAATCGGGGAGCATTTACTTTATTTTCCTTGTGATGCAGACATCCTACTTCAGTGTACAAATCTCACACTGATAATAGTTAACGCAAGGAGTGGCCCACATGCGGACACGCACGTGTATTTTGTACACGTCAGTGCCATCTATAGTCACTGTGTCAGCTATAATACCAACCTGGTTATAATATCATATAATAATTATTATAATAACTTACCTGAAGACAACTGACTATTTGCTGAACATAATTAAATTACCTCCAATATAAATGCGCTGTCGGTCGTTGATGGATGAACGAGCGTATAAATCAATATTATTCGACACATCGATCATTTAAGATTAACTTACGGGTGTTCGAGGGGGCCAAACTAATCGAACAAAGTGTGTTTCAGGGTGGCATAAACGGGCCATATCTTGGTTATTTAAAAATCTCGCGTAATAAATAACACTGAAATACGTTTGATTAAATCTACGCTTTGATCGATTGATACAAAGCCACGTAAGTTTCATGAATGGCGTGTCAATGATGATGTCAATTTAACTAGGTGTTAAAAAGGAATGCCTTCAGTCAAGCATCGTTCGGTTTAGTGAAGCGATTTTGAATGAAGTAATATTTCATTCGGCCAATTGTCTATACTGGCTCCTTATAGGGACAACATCACTTCGTGGTTTGCCGTGGCCGTTTTATAATTTATAAACTGATATACGAGTTCATTTCGGTACTATAACCTTTCCTAACATAAATGCATGTATCAAATCTGGTCAGCAGGAGGGATATTACTGGATGTGGCTATGCTAGTACTGCACAGCAGGCCCCTACCGGTACCCAATATTTGCCATCTGCTTAATGGCGTGCGGAATCTGAACCAATTTAATCCGAACAATCAACTAATTAAGAAAAACTCGACAAAAGTAGCCACTTTTCAAACCACTTCGAACGGCGAGCTACCACTTTAAACCGCGTGCGATCGTGTCGTCAACAAAGCCTCATGCCCGAATTCCCTCGTATCCCACAAACGCGTAACCCTCGCTCTATCATTAATAATATATTCTCACGTGAAAAACTCCTCACACTCTTCCTGGCGATCGCCG
>JAXGGS010284396.1:23558-33707 GCA_035585475.1 Armandia brevis | reverse complement strand
TTTTCCAGATTTTCTGGATATAACGTCATATTCGTAGTATGCTAAAGTATGACTTAGATAATACATGAACGAGGTAATAAAAATAACCATGTATTTGAATCCGTGGTAATAATTCATAATAAATAGTGCACGGGTTGAAGAAACCTGATCATACCTGGATTTATGGTCAACAATTCGTGGCTGAAGCAACATTCTATACGACGAAATCGAATAATGTAATTAAAAACTGGTTAAATGTGTGTAGATGAACCAATGATATATTTGATACTATGCTTATATCACATCATTATTCCCACGGCTCGCCGACGTCATGATGCACTATTTGTCATTGACAGCTAGGAGTAAAATAACAACGAAGGATGTAAACAACGGCGATACATACAAAGGTGCTCATTAACAATAATTACTGGCTTAATGATTAAGAGTGATCACAATGCGATGCTTATAATGAATTTCCGCCAAACAGCACAATCTATTGCATGCGTGGCTTACCCTTGTTGTCAGGGAGACAGAGTGATCTGTCCACCAAGCCCACAGAAGGCAATTGCAAATGCTGAGTAGGAAAACAAACATGGCTGGCAAGTCACGGCAATTTTTATGTTTTCCTGTTTTTATGCAACGATATTTGCTCTAGAACGTATTGTCAGCCGAAGGATGCTATGGGTTTGCTCGGTGTCGCATGGCTTAAACACGGACAACCATATTGATGAATAACTCTGCCACAGGCTTAAATAAACAGTGCGGGGTTGCTCGCTCTTCTGTTTTGTGCAGGGCGTCACTCCTTTAATTGGCTTTGATATTTCTTCCCCTCAAGCATCAATCCTGCTGGCGCAATCGACAACCTTTGCGCGTTTGTATCTAATGCCTGAATTTCCTCCTTCAACTCCGGCTAGAAAGGTTGGTCTTGACTTTCACGTAGCCGAATCGGCGAGTGCCTTTGAGTTACTGACACTCAGTACGTGTGCGAGAGCTCACACAGTACACAAGTAATCCGTCATCAATAAGCACCGCCATCAAATCTGCTCTCTCACTCGCAAACGGATGTGTATAATATCCAGCGTTACCAGCAGCAAACTCAGTCGATAGAATCGCAGGATGTCTTGTGTAATAGATACACGAAGTATACTGTCTTTTCAACGAAAGTCTTAAAGCGTCCAGCCCTCGATCGGAAGTCGCTAAATATCTTAGATTGCAGGTGTCTAATGATAGGTTCCCGAGGATAGGTTTAGGCAAAAACGCTACCAGTACTTATCTACCGGTATGTTATTAAATAATACACAATTGATGGATGTTATTGTGATGCCACTAAATAGGTTAAACAAATCAGTGTGAATGAATAACTGACGAGCAAATGAATAGCAAGAATGGTGGTAATTGTGCAGTTATCCACAACATGTGCTAAAATCAGCGGCTATTGAATACATACCATGTTCGTATCAGAAAGTTATAGAATGGAGCTATTGAATAAAAGGTTATTCAGTATATTGACCCAGATGAACTTCGAGTAGATACCGTAAGCAAATATTTTGTGAATCCATTTAGAGCGACAGAAGCTTGATAATTATTGACCAGTTGCCTCCGCACGCTGTGCTATTGGCTACAGGAGACAAGACACACACCGAGTGAGCGCTTGGCAAGCACAAGCTAGGAACTGGCCGTGTTGCCAGGATATAGTATTGCCACGAGCGGGCGGAGCGGCAGTTCTCCCGGTGGTTAGCCGATAGTATGCACAACAGACACAGGTGACTACCGAGACAGGCTACTAGACAAGTCAGAGGCAATATACACCTAACTAAATGGGAATCAAGTCACTTCAGAACAGAAAAGCCGCTCTAAATGACTTCGACTGCGGAAAGCAACGCAAACTGAAATACCGTGCATCAAGCCACTCAAAACGGAATGATTGTTGTGGAGCTGGGCTTCCAAAGATTGCCACTGTTGTGCTGCGCGACAGGACTGGAATTTTCCTGAAGGCAATAAAGGGAAAGGGCTAATTGACGCTTGGAATCAAAGGAAGCATCGTTGATTGCGAAGGAGATATTCGGAGGCTTGGAGACTGATAGGTTAAGTGCGAATAACAGCAGCGTGTCTTCTTCATTAAGTGCAGTCTTAAAGCCAAGGCATCTATTTAATCCGGATAGAGAAATACGAAGCCAAGGTAACTATTAAATACCATATTTTTTCTATTTCAATGGCTGACCTGATTTTTCAAAGGGGTGGGCCAATGACATTTAAAGCTCCGTTACGCAGTCTTTACGAAGCTTGGGATATTAGAGAGACAAATAACGCGATGTTTTACGTTGGCGTAACTAGCGCAGTAAAGGTCATAGTAAAATGTGCATTATGACGTCTCCGTTGATAGCTCACATTTACCATACTAATATCAAGCGCTCGAGGCTTCAGGTGTCTTCTCTTAAATAATAGCAGAAGACAAACCCGCGGTTCGTTCTAGGTATCAAGGCAGATATACTAATTTAATTGGTTCGTATGAACTCAATTTGCCAGGACACCTGAAGTTATTCAACAGCTGCTGTCGCTAGCAGGAAATAGATGCATCTCCTGACAAGAGCGAGCATCTCTTATTCATCCGAATACATTTCGTTTCTGTAGCAAATCCCTGTGGCACTGCATTTCATCAGGATAACTCGGTAAAATTCATAGGTGCCAAGGCATAGATGGTAAATATTAGACGTTTGATGGTGAATGATGGTCTTACCTGTTATCCTCACCGTGATTCTACATTCACTGACAGATAAACATCGAGCAAGCATGGGACTGTCGCAATTTCTTTAAAATTGAGAGGAAATGACACTGCAGTCTGACAGCTATTCGAATACTAACATTATGCTTGCAGAAAACGCTTAGACGTAAAATGACCAGTAATTGCAAGTCATGCAAATCCATTAACTTTAAGATTTTAATGATACGAATCTAACCAATCGTGTACTTCAGCGAAAGATAAAGTGTGGTAAATTGCCCAGAAGCGCCACAGAATCTTAACCCTGTGACATGCACCCATAGGCAGCTAGTCTGACTTAGTAAAATTCCTAATCAGGGTTGAATCTCAAATGCTCCAAATGACAGCGATTGTTCAAAATAGTTGCCTTGATACGGCCTTGCCAGGACATGATTGCACAACTGGTTACATTTTAGGAAGGCTTGGGTCTGAAACTGACGTATAAATTATTACCCTGCGCACTTAAGGAGTCTGCTGTGAGCAGAATTGTATGACCTTGTCTCTGAGCTGATAGAGCATGATTGCAGGCAAATTTGAGTATGAAATGTTTATGATGTGCCCGGCATCGGGGAGCAAGACTTAAACGAGTCTGTCATGATCACAATACCGTTTGCCCAGGTTACAATCATCCAGATACACAGCGTAGACCGGATTATATTATTTAATATCCCAACATGATTAATAGAAACATGATATAAATGCCTAATCATCATCGCAGCACAACCTTTAAGCACGAGAATGATGTTGCATTAGAAGGATGACTTAAAGGAGTCTCATATATCATTTACCTTTTCAATCTATATGGAACTAGCAAAATGAAGACTATCAAATTACAGTTTGCAGAAGTGTATAATTACCGAGCGTAACGTAATATCGACTGGGTGAGAGTATATCTAGGAATTGTGTCTGGCCATGATGGGAATACATTGTTGTGTAAACAGGCGTATCATCTGATGGGTAGGTACAAATAAACACCACTATAAATCCTTTATGGCTGATGCGACGGTCAGAAACTAAGTCTCATGCGCCTTTTCAGCAACTCCCAATTCCCCGGCCCCTGCTACAAATGGGCTTGATGGCTCCTAACTTACACGAGACGCGTCTGGAGCAAGACACACTATCTCACACGCGCCGAGTACCAGCAAGCCAGTCTGGTCATGTCTGCCGAAGGTGTCTGCGGACAAAACAATTGGGCGGCTGATAGCTGATGATGAGGGAAGGCAGTGAAGATGAACTGCACGAGCTGGAACACGAGGACAGGCAGCCACCCATCAGGGGAGCTGATTAAATTACTTGGACATGCCCGGGTACCCCCGTGTTTCTCGCTAATACACGTACAGTTTATCAGCACGCTGGCTTCCATCCCCTCTCCAGACATCAGCGTACTTTATCCGTTTACATCTGGCACGTTTCACCTGTCTCCATCCGAACCTTCAAGATTCACTGCCGATTTATTCATAGCATGAGACAGTTCACATAAAAGCGGCTTGTTTTTGCGCACCACCCGCACCTGCCCTCTAATTTATAGCTCTTAACAAGGACATATTGAACATTTATAGGTCATCAATCGATCATTCTCCGCACGACATCGGTGAATGAAGCTGATAATCAATGCCATACTCTGCTAAATCACTCCAATTTCACCCAATTTCGCTCTAAATAGTTCGTAGCTTTGATACTGACCACTGTCGTACGACAAGTACGTTGTCTGTTAGACGACTGAATGCAGACCACGGAGACTTTCACTTAAAGCACCCAGTGATTGGACATGTTTCAGGCTCGCTAGCTCGCCTCATTCAATTGTGGATACTTCCGCTGCCAATTATCTCTTGTCCAGAGGTTCATTACCGACATATAATCGACTGTCAGCGCCGAGAGCTGCTCGTGAAGCTCGTATCAGTCGAGCTGTCTTTACCACGGTTCGGCATGAGCGAGCATTTCTTTTTATCTCCGTCCGAATTCACTAGATAATCCGCGCGGATGTGTCCTCTGGACTAATAACGATGGGATATTCATGCCCGTGTCACTTCCATTTTCCATTTCCAACCATGTTAAATTCTCCCCATTACATACGTTGCCGAAAACAAGATGGTTCGATCAAGTGCAAATGCAAGTGCAGACGGCGGACAAATAAATAGCAAAGTTCTGGGCTTGTAATTTGGCAGCAACCGGAAATGGTTTCAATGAAGTTTGTGAATCGCATTCAATGGTCAAAACATGTGGAAATGTTGAGAGCCATTCCACGGCTCTAGCTGATGACATGTGGTGTCGATTGGATAAGACATTTGCATTATGCTTTTCATGTCTGCTGGTGTTTCCACAGCAACGGGGAGCCATCTGAATTATACATCATTTCTTAGTCGTTGCGTAATCTATCATTTTCTGAAGGCCTGGTTATCTTAGAGAGCTGGCTATCTGACCTGGAGATTCATCAGCAGGGGAATATGGTGCGATTCTACAGGGGTTGCTCTATTGCTGCCTCCTTCCCAAGCAGCCTGGATGAGTAATGACCCTCATTTTTCCCTCAGGCCACTCCGAGTGAAAGAAAGTGACAAGGCTTTGCAAGGCTTTCCATTTATTGCATTTAAGGTGACTGGTGGATTCAAAGTAACATCCCGCCCGCAGCCAGTACCAATAGAAAGAGGGTGACAACATTAAGGTGGACCTCAAAAGTGCAGACATCTCGGAAAATATCAGTCTGCGTCTGCAATCCTCTCAGCTTGGTGAAAGCGGGAGGCCAAGATACAGTGTTTCGTCTTTCCTTGCTAAATGGACGGGCCGAGTCGGGAGCGATAAAATAAATGACTGCTAGCTCCCGTCTTGGAGGCAACGCAGGTCACAGGGAATCATGACGATCGCAGCTCAATCCCCGAATACCTGCGATACAAATTCACTGACTGTGGTACGGGTACCGGTAACATGACATAACATCACTACAAGTCTTCTTTATGCCACAGCTTATGGAAATATCGTGCTAGCAAACCCGACACTCGTGTAATAATGAGGTCGCATTGCTTGACATTAACGATGGATTGGCGCGAGACAAATGGAAGGGAAATACATAAAACCTATTTGGTAGTCCATCTGGCAGCTGACTAGGGACGTCACACGTGCAGGGGTGGGAAGAGGAACTCCCCCGGGGTACTCGCGAGATTTTTAAATCTTAAAACCGTCCGAGGGCAAGCTCAGCGTCACAATGCAGGCTTTCACGAGCGGCGAGTAAGACTGCCACCTCCGCCTGATACAGTATAATGGGCAGTCGCTGCAGTTCCTTTGAGACGGGAAGGCGCAGAATGACAATGATGAATCTGCATCAATGACTTTTTATCTTCTAATGGAACGGTGAAGATTAGGCGGCCTGTATATATGGCCTCCATTACCGAGCAAGTGATGAATTACTAGATGAGAGTCGCTATAATTTCAAGCCGAGTATGACGACCAAACAACTTTGATGGGGCTGGCACAGACAGAATAAATCACTTTCACATATCAATCAGTGCAGGTTTTACGCCACAGAATTCTATTACGTTTTTATCGACAAGTTATCGAAGTTTTGATGAGACAACAAATCATTGCGGCAATTACTCCGCTTGATTCGGCAGTAGTTCAAGCGTCGTAGCAATTCAATCACAACCGTCAATGTCCTTATTGGTCTCCGGTGATGAAATGAAACCATAACATACCGTAGTCAATTTATTTGACAGGGCCATCTCTCAACCCTTTAATCTTAATAACTGCCATCGCAATCCTAGAATATCTGAATGGAAACAAAACTGCCAGCTTTATAATCGGCGAGCAGTATTCGATTCAACAACAGTTGAATACATCGGGAATGATCTTTGTTCTCTGCTACTGGATACAATTGGGAACGAGTAATGGAGGATAGATGTTTACATGTATCCGACTTTGCAGACGAGTCCAACTGTGAGGCCTCTAATGCCTTGTTTTTGACCAGCAGACGCCTGTGCGTTTCACTTAACATTAGCCATCTCATCACTTGGGCTTCGCATCGCTGTTACTAATGGTGATACCATGTGATATGGCTTTAAATACTCAAGGCGCATGCCCTCCATACATCAGGCAGCCATTGTCTTCCATCACAACCTAAGTCAACTAACAAGCGCAGTCATCACCCATAAGGAGCATCCTTCCTCCGGCTCCTGACGTATCGGTGGGCATTCGTTAAGTGTACGCCATTCATTTTCAGAAACCAATGGAATACACTTAGCAACAGATGCATGAACAGCAGTGACTTTTATATCTTCGCTCCACAGTAAACATGCAGCCAGGCTACTATAAATAGCGCGCGGATATGGGTTGATTTCGATGTCGTTTGTGTAACAAGAACGATATTAATATTTCCGAATGATACGAGAAGATTAATTCAATTATCACAATACAGCTGTCTCTCAGCCTTACACTTCATCTTTTCTCGAATTACCTCCGAATATTATTCGACTCGTTTATCACATCTGGAGTCCTTTTGAGGTTTGGATTCCAGAGGAGAAGTGAATATAGGTCATGGACAGCGTTCTACATGTTTTATCTATTAACCACACCCTTTGTCAGCTCCTGATGCTGTATCAATAACGAAGGACAAACTGGGGCAAACGATGTCATTGATAATTTGGTTTGGCCAATCAAAGCATCAACGATTCCAGTGTATCAGTTTCTACGCAGCGAAGGCTTTTGCGACTTGTGAGGATTTCTCATGCCAAAGAGGTCAGGAATTCGCTCTTTAACGTGATATATTGCCCTTGAAGTGCCTATTCATTTACCGCGCATCGGCAATGACGCGTTCGATTTATATCTGTCAGAAATTGGGCGAGGGCGGAATGGCCTCGAGGAAGAGGAACACCTAGCCAGCCAGGCTTCTGAAGGCTCGAGCTCAGATTATCGACCAGAAATCGCCCCCGTTTTCACCGAGCAGAGTGAAGAGTGCGCTTTGACACCGACCAACAGACACACACGATCAGCTCCATTCACGCCACACATATGTCTTAACACACACTTTACAGTGTTCTATCTCAATTCGACATATCGTACATGTAGGCTGAGATATGATGTAACGCTACACTTTATAGAAAACGGGACGCCGCTATTAATATTAAAGTATTAAACCTACAGATAATTGTCATTGTACGCCATCAATGCTGCTTTATCTAATGCTGGGATTGAAAGCAGGATTCGAGTTCCTGAAACACGTCTGGATGAGGAAACCCGCCTTTTATCACAATTAACCGTGGGCCCTTGTATACCAAACTTACCCGTGTCTGTACCAGCAACGACGATCATCGATCAAATGTGCCGAACATAAACAAACGAAAAATGATAGGCACCTGTGATTGCTACCAATAAATTCCCTGACCCGAGGAATGAATATGGCCATTATTCAGTTGCAACCCATGTAAATATTGATTGTAGATAATGGACGAATGTAGATGATATATACAATGGAATACCTCTCTATCGGTCGGGAGTTTTACATGTGATTTTAATGGAGAAGGGCAATAGGAGCGACGTTACCATGTGGATCTATTCCTGCAGGATGTAAAACCGAGAAAGAAATACCAGACGCAGTTTATCAAGCCAAGAAATTGGCGTTACAAGGTTTGCTGCTCATGAGATGCTCCAAACATGTTTAAATCTACGCTGGCTGGCCACACCGAGTATCTAGAAGCATCGGAGCTGAGACTAGGGGTCTGCCGGATCATCAGATTGTTTTTCTTGCATGGGGTAATTGGGGGTCTTATGTGAAAAACAAACATTTGAACCTTGCATTTGCAAATCCCCGGCTTGTTAAATATGTAGCTGTTCGTCGCTGGAGCGCTTGTTGAGGTGGCACTCGAGTTGGTTTACCCGGGCGTTGCCTGTGCGGGGGGGCGGCTCATTAATTCCAAGGTGGGAGTTTAACTGATCACTCACTGAGACAATAAGAAGCATCGAAAGAGGCCGAAACCGCCGCACAAAGTCACGAAACTGCGACTCGTGTTAAAATAGGCGGCGTTTTTTCACCCTCATCTGGCTCGGGGTTCTGACGGTAGCTCGCATGTAAGTCTTCACCCGGCTACCTCTGACATATCATCGGCATGCAATACCACAGCAGAGGCGGCGGCAGCGGCGAGAGCCGGACAAAGCAATTGTTGGGCTAAACTGCTCCGGCTCATACAGATAAGGGCTTTGTTCAAACCGATAATCACCGGTGTGTGTGTGATGCACATGAACGATAACCCGTGGAGAGATTAGTAAGGGAACTTCGTCCCGTGCGCGGTTTCGGAGTGGCGCCGCCAGGAACCTGCCACGAAAAGCTTCGGAGGCTGAGGGCCGGGGTTTTCGGCTTGCCACTCTGCTGATGGATGCCGCATCCCTGGTCGTACCGCCCCCGCGCATGAGTCGACTGAAGGACGATAATCTAAAGCTCTGGTAATTACGGATTTGTGCGGGTTAGCCGCGGACTATCGGACGTGGTCAAGGTAAAGCGTCTAATGATATCTATTTTTATCCGGTTCGCTTCGTTCGCATGCGATCAGATGCGAGAGGCGAAGTTAGTGACTCGGGAAAAAATAATTCGATTATGTAACTTCAGATTGAGGCAGCGATGGAATAACTCGGCGATAATTGTCAGTTTATTTAGGCCGCCAAGTTCTGGTGTGGGTGGATCAGGACAAATCTGGTGTAAACGCGAGGCACAAATAGTCTCTATCGCGTTATTTGTATTTGCTCTGAATATTGTAGGTGGAAAATTGTAATGGCAAGGGCGTGTTTTCATGTATGCCACCTGAAAGTGGCGTCCTCATAATTCAAGAAAATATTACTGAAATTAAAACAATGGTTTAGTGTTGAATTCAATAGACTGATAATATTTGAATGAGCAGGAAGCAGTTCTGTTGCTCGTCGCATAAATAGATGCAACACATATACTAAAAATATAAGCGGCGTAGTAAGATTGTAATAGGTAGGGGCATATGTCATGTCAGCTGTCGATAATGTCCCTGGTTGTGCGATGGGATAGTCGTGATTGCTTAACATAGTTAAAACAACACAAACATCTAAATCCCACGGGGAGCAATCATACGAAAACTGTTGTCCACCCACACAACTATGGATAGGGGAGTGTTTGTTTATAAACATATGTTTCTGTTAAAAACGTTCCCATATCGAGTCATATATCTATGGTCATTAGTAATGTATCTGGTTATTCAGAGCAGGGCCAGCTGCCTCCAGATTCCTACTCATATGGCGATAAAATCAATTTCCAAGTAACAGGTGGCGATAAAGCACAATTTCTCAGAATTACCACATCGTTAATTTACAAAGTGAATGGTTCACGTGACCTTGAAAACAGTGTAATATATACCGTATTGTCATGCTCGCACATCTGAATATATTAAGATATAATCTACCGCAAAGCT
>JAXGGS010284396.1:8641-23458 GCA_035585475.1 Armandia brevis | reverse complement strand
TCCAAGGGCAACACCGACCTAGAGCTCTAATTTCTCCCCTTTTATTGTCTGCCCGGGACGAATTTCCTGTACAAGCCGGATTCGTATTTCACATTACAAAGCCGCGACAGAGCCGAGCGCCAGAAGAGCAAATATCATCCGCTCAATCCGTTTAACTGGGAAAAATCGACCGTCAAAAAATAATGTCACGCCGCTGATAACCACGAAAGATCTCTGTGGTGAAGTTTGTACGTATTAATTAAAAGGGAAGAGTTTCAATTTCCACGGCGCCTTTAACACTTCTGTTTGCACGAGGCTAAAATATGTCCTTTTCAATTTCAGACGAAACGGAGATGGCTGGGCTACGTGAGGACTGAAGCCATAGTCGGATAAAAACGCTCACCGAGTTGACATCTGGGGGATATTGGCATTAAGGACGACTGTGGCTGGCGGGAGGCAGACGAGTTGCTTGTGCCGCGCTAGGAGCTAGGCGGCAGTGGTGGACACCTCGCTGGTTGACCAGGTTGACGCAGGCAGACCTGAGCGGCTCACGCCCCGTGGCCTGCGGTAATCACCACTTCTCCCTCGACCGTCTGACACTGAGCGCAGATAATTACTCAGCTTCCTTGTCGTGCGCCGCCCTGCCGCAGGTAGCTGGCATCATCTCCTGCTTCCCCAGCAACTCCTACACACGCAGGTGACGCTACCCATATCAGGAGTGGAGAATCTGCCATGTACATGCGCTGATATCTTCTATATCTATGAGCTCGATCCATGCGGGTCTCACTTTTAACGTGTGACCGTGGAACGGGATAACCACTGGGCGACACCGACTTCCCCGTGCGGGCGCTAAATCAATTGGAGCGAAGTGCTAGCAAAAGGATTCGTCAATTCATCGAAGGGGCTTTGCAGCGCATCAGGAGTTAACGAGAACCGCCCCTATTAATCAAACGCTCTACGTATTGCCTGGACTTAAAGCGTCTATTTCTCGACCTTCTTCTGCAGATTATAAGGAGCTTTTGTGGTGCACCAAGACGACTGTAGCGAGTTAACAAAACATATTCACACAAGCGATGGACCCACTGAAGTACAATTGATATAACGAGGGGATGGCTGCGTTTTCCTACATCAGCGATGGTTCTTCCAACAAGAGCATTGGCGCGGCTCTAAACGGCAGCCGGCAGACCTTACGTGGTAATGCTAGTTATGATGATCCCGAGGAGACGACTATTGAGTTGTACACGATCATATGGAGTTTAGTGGTACTCTTTTTAGTCGCCATACTCGGCCTCTTGTGCAACCTGGCGATTCTATTGTCTTCAAAGTGCAAACGCAGCCTCCGGAGCTTGCACTATGGCTTACCGTATAATCTGAGCGTAGCTCACATATTGTTGTGTGTTTTTTGGATGCCCCTGCAGTTTGCCCAGGTGGTGGAGAATTTCAGCGCCCAGCCAGTGCACGAGATCGTGTGCTACATCAACGTGTGCACGTTTCACTTGGGATTCGGGGCGGTCGTCTGCACCGTGCTGTTCGCCATCCTCCAGCAGCTGTATCACCTGTGGACCCTGAACAAGCCGAGCGAGAGGACCGTGATTATCGCCGGTGTCGTCGTGTCGTGGACGGTGGCGGTCTTCGCCGCGATCGGCACGGGCCTCGAGTACTCCAACACACTTGACTACGCTATATGCAACGGCGCTTTCCTAAATCGCCCCGTCTCCCAAAAATACGCCATGGAGAATTTCATCACGCCGACAGTGTTGTCGACGGTTTATCTCCTGGCTTTTCTTTTCATATTTATCACGTTGTTAGCCATCGTCATACAAAAACGTTCGATTCTCAGACAGACATTGCTCCACCAAGCATGCACTGACGTTTGTAATCGCATTCACGGTATTAATGAAATCCAATCAGACGATGTGATGGGCAACAGCAAGTCCTCAGATACGTTATACAAGGACAAGGCCGGAGACAACAGCTCGGCCACAGCCAGCACCTCATCAAAACAAACCAGCACAAAAGGCTCAACCAAAAAAGTAAGCATGGCGGTGGATCCCGATGAAGAAGACGATGACGCGTTCGATATGAAAATGCGAATGCACATCAAGAAGGCCGGGTCTGGTCGACGCCACACGGTGGCCAACATCGGATTGGGAGACGCTGGCCTCGGCCTCCGGAGAGGATCACTCGGCGAGACGGGCACTAAGAACAAAAATCTCGGCTATCAGTACATTAGGAAGTGGTCGGTTGATATTACTGCTTTGCAGGATCAGCTGGAAAACCCCAAGCACCACAGCGGGGACAATCCATTCAGGGAGCTTCAGGCTCTTAAAGAGAAGGAAATGAAGGAGAAGGCTGAAGATAATGGGGGCGTAACTGAGAAAAAACAAGACGCGAAGGAGAGCAAACCACGCCCGACAGTAACTATGTCGGATAAAATTGAAGAAATAGAGGACACGTCGGATCACATCATGTTTCCGGAGCCCCCGCTTGTTTCTATAAATGGGAATAACGGTACATCAGATGACGACAAGAGACCAGTGTGTAAGCAGGGGCTTGCTCTCGACGAGGAGACCATTGAATGCATTGAACAGGAAATAACAAATACTCTCAAATACATCCCCTTGTGGATGGCCACTGCCGCTTTCCTTGTTGTCTACGTAATGGTTCAATTTCTCCAAGGTCATTCGTCAAATCAACTCAATCGAAACCTAAATTACATAATGTCTTCGGCCATCTTATTCCTGTCTGTGCTCCATCCCATTATATTTGCTTGGATGGACCCGAGAATATGTCAAGCTCTACGGCGTCTTAAGTTTAATTTAACATCATGGAAATGCGTCTGCTACTGCAATATAGGAAAGGGCAAGCAATGTTTCGGGCCGCGCCATGAATATCACGAGAGTGTGGCGACTGCCTAATTCATTTGCACCAGCTTAGTCTAGGCCAGCCCAAATAACCATGTACATGTGGTGAATACATACCTCCGTATCGGAGACATACATGTACAAGCGACCTTCAGGGATCGAGTCTGGGCAGTCGGTTGTATGTAGATTGCTTCATGCCTCGAATGCAGTTTATCGGGCAATGATGTTGTGAGCGCCTCACAAGCAACCCTGTTAAAGAGCCAGGACATGGGATGGCGAGCAGGAGACAAGATTGCTGGTTGAAATAACTCGCGCAACCAGACCGAGTGAGGATCCGATAAGATGTACAAGGTCGGAACGATTGCCAGCTCAATCAGATCGTACAATCTGCCAGCCTTTCCTGCCTTAATGACAACGGCTAACGCATCTCCCAGCCTATCTCATCCACCAGCTGATGCTCAAATGTATTTGTTGGCTATCATCACGGTGAAATCCAATTTCACGCCATCATAAATAGGTTAAACCGAATTTACAAGGTGCTCATGTAATTTCAAACGAGGCTGTATACCAATAAGAGCATCTCGGGTGCGTCGCCCCGACAACTGTGTGCAGTGAGTCAGACATAAGCAGCTCACCTGATTTGTGATCCACTCAGCTGTACTCAAATAAAAATATGCATCTTTAATATGATTCCTGGGTATCGATTTCAGCTTTGATGATTCTACAACGCGAATTTCGGAGTGATGAGACAATATCAAGCTTCAAAGAAGACCACTAGCTGGAATGTGCGATGTCTGACAAAAGGGAAAATTTTCCATCAAAGATACCCGGCGTTTTATAAATCTCCATGGAACATTTTCCTGGAAAGATATTACATTACCGATGCACAACATGTAAATATCTCTTTTGAATAGCCCCTGCACCGCATAAATATGAAATGATTAGGGACTCGAGCGTGCGCTTATAACCTGATTAATTTACACGAAAACTGCACAAGCATCCATGTACGCATCATGGGAGTTTACTAAATACGTAACGGCCGGTAGTCGGATGAGGTCTTGATGTTTCACATAGAATTTGACAGCCTGCGTCGTGCAGGGCATACTATAATTTAGAGGATAATGGCGAGGAGACCAGTTGCACGCATAAAAGTATTATTCGATCAAGACTCGTGTCCTATTTCTTTACTTGTCATTTTAAAATATAAACTTTCATTTGCCAAAGTGCAGTGAGATTTCACGTATTTCCTAGATGAAATTGTTATGAAATTTGTGTAATATTAATCAATATGTGATGGTTAAAATGTTGTTGATGTGTAAGTATTAATTTGATGTTTTGACTGTGAATATCTGATGTTGAATCTGCTACGTATTTATTGTTGTTGATGGAACGTGTACCTGTATACGGCACTTACTATTTATTACATATTCAAATGATATGCAAGTGAGGGAAGGGAACAAAGTAAGAATCGTGTATCAATCCAACGACATGTTTGAATTAGTGTATGAATATAAACCAATTACATGTACATGGAATTGAAATAAAGGTCATAGTCTAATTTTCCTGAAAGTCTACCTCACTTCAATTATCTCCGCGTAAGAAATGGAAGTTAATGTATTAGGTTAATTTCCCTGATGGTGCAAAACGATGTGAAAATGGCTTTTAACATTTTACTCTATACATTCAATTATGACAACGGGGTCTACATTTACTATCGGAACGAAGGGAGATTACATCGGGGAGGATACTCTTACGCAAAAATACTGATCCAGAATCAAACCCTACAAAATGCTTCGTTTATGCAAGACAAGCCGCCCAAAGTTGCCGTCAAAAACTCGCCGTGTTTGTTAGTTTGTGAGGAGGCTGCAAACATTAATGCTTTTGATGTGAAAACTTCTCGAGGATGGGGTGATGAATAATTGAACGAGCGAGAGAGCGGAAAGTTTTGGAAGTTGAGCGGTGGCCTATAAAGTTAATTTCGGGTCATAAGGGGAAACTCTCGTCCTACACGTGTAGCATTGATCACACCGATAAATCAAGGGATAACTGGATTCTAAGACGTTCATCTACATAAATGAGGAATTCCCGCCAGAGGCATCTGAAGGAGGCGAGACGCGCACTTTAATCAGTCTCTGTCATTGGTTGTGTCGTGCTCTTTAGTTACAGGAAACTGCGATGCTGCAGATTTCCACCTGCAGCTCACGAGAAGACAAAAGATGAAAGTGAATTACCAAACACACCTGCATGTTATATAATATCTACCATGGCACGACGAACATCAAATGTGTATTTAAGCACCCGATTTATGCACACTGCTGCAGGCGGCGTTGAAGCACTTTAGGTCGGCGTGTAGAGTTCAAAGAGAAAATGAATGAAATTGGCCGTAAATAACAAGCTCGAAACAGGTAGAGCTTACCGGGACTCAACGGTATTAAACGTTGTGACTTCACAAGTGGTAAGGCAATGGTAAAATACGGACATCTTATTCAGCTAGTGTCGCGAATATATGAGGTAACGCTCGGTGCTCAAAATTTACAAATTTAAGCTTCATCTTGTAAAATTGTGCATTTGATAAAGCAGATCATTTATCACCACGGATGTGGGTGTGAATGAAATGGCCCGAGACACATCCGATGAGCGCACGTGGAAATAGATCGCGTGCGAAATATTTGGATCTAGACAAGACATTCGTACTCGAATCGGTGTAGTGAGACAGGATAAAGCAATCATTAATATAATGTGCGCTGTTTTCTATTGGAAGACCAGACAGGCACACGTCGCAACCCGTCGAGATCCGATAAAATGTTCCACCCTTTCTAACAATCACCAAACTAAATGTCATCGAGAAATCTATCGATATCAATTATGGGCGACTTTGCAGGAATTGCATCACGTCTTCGGGCGCGTGTAACGTAACAATCAGAAGTTATAATCAGCACATAATAGACCTCCTGCGTGAGTTGCCAAGGGCAGACTTGGGAAAATATGAAGAATTATAGCCAGTTTGGAGTAGTGTGAGAAAAATAGAATTCCTCATTGACGGTAGAGTAGCCGCGGTATCCATGGCTCAAGATGATATACATCATGCACTGAGAGCGCGGTGCGTCTGAAATCTATGTTGCTCGAACCTAAGCAGAATCAATACGCAAAGGTTCCCTGAGCCGATACTGGGTGGCATTGCACATCAATCAAACACTTCCTTCACCATTCGGACTCCAACAGATGAAGGGCAAAACTAATGTATTGATCTGCTTTGTCTCTAAATGGATTCATAGAAATTTCTCCCGATCAATTGAGAGCAAACCGATTGATGCTTCCCTTTACTCGTGTAGCTTTAGAGGGAGAACATTCAATGAATTCTGGCAAATTTACGCAGCAGGAGATGCTGAAGTATTGCAGCCTTGAGACACACGCACACATGAAACAGCGCGACAAGTTATGCATGGCAAAAAAGACATGCTCCCATCAGCAGCAAAAATCAATATAGGGCCCCTTCTTTTTTACAGGAAAATATATCCAGCGGGATTGTGATTAATGAGTTCTAAGGCGCTCTGACATGGTGCAGGATGTTCTTACATAATCTGTGACTCAAGGGCTTTTAGTGACATTCTTCCGATTCCCGGAGCAGGTAATACTCCAAATAGGCGCGTTTTATATTTGATTAGATTCTTTTAAACGTGAAATACTAAGAATCTTGTTTCGGCAGAAATGCAGATTCAAAAGGAGCATATCACGTAGTTGTGATAGTATTAAAAGTGTACAACCTATCCACACAATTGCAGAGGTCGAATTCGATTACGCAAAAACTATATACCGTGTATATGTAAAATAAAACAAAAACATATATTTTCGAGAGCTACAAATCACCTATATCGCTGATAAGAACAAACTTGGTGCACTACTCACCCGTCCTCGCCCAGCACTACTCCAAATCCAATGTGCTCCACCCTCGTAATTTTCGGGTCATACCATCCAGCTGCGGCTCCAGCGGCGTAACAAGTAGTTAAATGAGTAGCCTGAAAATACGGAATTATATCAAAACAATTATTCATCTAAAAATATAAATAGCTGAATCTATATCTGTAATTTGCCACAAGTAGGATTATATTCGTTATAGCACAAATCTATTACCTGTCCTTGATCGACGACGTAAAGGATCCAATCCGCACGTTCCTCAGTCAGACGTTGGTGGAGAGCCGCCATGTCTGAGGTATCATATGTGTTACCTCCATCAGATTTCACCAGTGTCAGGGGAACCTTGCAACCTGGAGCCCAGCATATCTTACGTCCATCTTCGACTACGGTCATTTCTGTTAAATTGGGGAATCAAGAAAAAGAAACAACGTGTCATTAACAATGCACAACATTCACAATATTGGTTTCTCGCAAAACGTGTCTGGATAATTAGGATGCACGAGATTTGAAAACGTTTACATCATAATTTCAGAATTAGAAGTATTTTATGTTATCATACGTACTCTTGCCATCAAGTATTTCCACAACCTTAGACATCAGATCTTGATAGAACGACTCCCCCCTGTCGACGAGGTTGTGGATGTCGAGACGCTCATAGATCTTCTGGAACTCTAAAGAACGCAAAGTTATGTAATATCGGCGTTTGCCAAAATACCAACATTTAAGTTCACAGCATAACGATACACGGAAGGTATGCACTCGGGTATAATTTTAAGCTAACGGGAACACTTCAATTTCATATTCACCCCTGCGAGAAACATCACAGATGAGGTTCCATGCTTTAATGTGATCGGCATCGTAACCCTGGAGCTGAACAACGGCGGCGTACGCTCGCTTCTTAAACTCCTCGTCGCTGTCGAACCTGACTTTTGATTCCTGTTAGACGTGATATAATACATATCAGCAGGATTATATCTATGACGTCGTTGGCCATTTCATTGAGAGTTTCAATAATCTGGTTTACCTTATAGAAAGCCTGCAAGTCACTGATCGGAGGGGAGGCGGTCTTATAATTAGGAAATTTGTCTTGCAAATGAGCGATCAGCATTCCAAATTGTGTACCCCAGTCACCCAAGTGGTTGATTTTCAACACATCATGACCAACGAATTCGCATAGGTTAGCCAGGCCATCTCCGATGATAGTAGACCTGAACATAACAACGCATCAAATTATATATATATATATCACATGGACTACCTGTAACTCATACAATTGTGTGTCAAAATGATACCATGCACATGTATGAAATAATGGTTGGGTGAAATTTTGCGATTATTATATTACATATAACTCTGTATTGATCGGTTCATGTTTGTATGAAACGTATTAAGTATACGATAAAATAGTTCCCGAGACGGGATGATACGCACCTCAAATGTCCAACATGCATCTCTTTGGCGATGTTAGGAGAAGACATGTCCACCAACACTTTTTTACTCGGGCCTACTGCTGGAGGGCGAACGCCATTCTTCAACAAGTCTCCGAGAAGCTTAGAGACGAAGTCTTTCTTCAGGTGTACGTTGATGAATCCTGGCCCGGCGACTTCAGTCTGGGAGATAAATTTACCGCTTTTGTTTAAGCAATGGATGAAGTTCATATATACTAGAGACTGAGAGGAATAATTTAAACGTTCTTTTACCTTTTCCACCACTTCATCCTCTGAGAAGTTCTTCAAGATGTTCTGGGCAATTTCACGGGGGTTGCTCTTTACACCTTGAGCCTTCAGAAGCTGCAATCAAAGAATGGAAATACAAGTTCACGCATTCATAATTTGGTGTGTTTAAACGGAACAAATTATGATGAAATCGTGAAGCGAAACTAATATACTGCTGAATACCTACTCCATTAAGGGACATAGCACTATTGCATTGGTATTCTCCAAACTTCTCATTGGTACTCGGGGTCACCGATGGAGGTGGAGTCTCCAAATTTGGATAAGCCTTACTGATGGCCACCGCAAAGGCTTCGCGAATTCGTTCTTGGATGCTTATCATATTGTTTCCACTTTTGGCTTTTTCCAATGCAATGCTCTTTAAACAAACAAAATGATGTATGCAGAAATATCCCTAGACCTTTACTCTGTCAGGTTACTCACTACCATAATTCATATTCACAGGCAATGTATACAAATTAATGAAGAGTTATAACGCAACTTATATGACACGTGTTTACTTAATATATAGAATACAGGAAATTAAAAGAACATAACTATAAGCAAATACCTGTTTCAAATGCTTAGCTTGATATAACAATTTGCTGTTCTCGGTCCTGAGTTTTTCAAGTTCGGGTGTGATATTCTCATCCGTAATTTCAACAGCGCCAGACTTAAGCTTGCCAATCTCAGCCGCAAGGGCTGCGATCTCAGCCTCCTGGAAAGGTAAGGTAAATGTATATATTGGATAAACACTAGTAATCATATACCGACAACGCAAAAATACACTCATGCAATCAGTGCACTTAAACATGGAGACGAAGATGAAGACCCGAACTGCTGAAGAAAAGGTGTATATTTAAGCTCACTTGTAAATCCATATGCGTGTTAATCATTACCATGCCAGATCACTAAAGGTCTCATTTAGTCAGTCACGACACATGCACTAATGTAGATGATCAGTCCCTATGTCTGATTTATGTCGATATATATCAGAAATAAATGTATTTATATATTCGTAGTACAATAAAGCTAGTCTGACGTAACTGAAGACACAAACTTGAAAGTCCCAAAAAAATTGATTGACCATTTGAATAAATGACTCACTCATGTTCATGATGAAATATCAGCCTAATGTCAAGTATGAGAGATTTTAGAACTCGAAGTTAACAACAGCAATAGCACGTGTCACCTTGTCAGCAGTTTAAACCATGAGAATTACAATAAAGGCCCTATAATAAAACTATCAAGAAACGTCTTACATTTCAAGCTGCACCTTTTTTGTAAACACAACCAGATTTCGCTATATTTCAGACAATGGTAGTCATATTCTAAGTAATTCTATTCTCTATATACTCAGCGAATTGTTTCAAGCTGTTGCTACATCAGATTAAATCTAACTTACCGCTTTTTCTGCCCGAGAAATTAAGAGTGCAACTTCTGCCATCTCAGTTTAATGATGAAAATCTGTGAAAGAGACCGGTGTTTCACGTGTGTGGCTGGAGGTAGTAATGACTCAAAATATTTAAACAATAATTTTACATGTTCATATTTAATAGCTAAAACAAATGAATAATTATGAATTTATGTTTGTCAATGAATAATTTTCCACAAGAATTTGGAAATGCCTGATACTGAATACATATCTGAATAATACATTTTCAAATAAACTACACATTGTTATATAGTCGTGCTAACTATTAGGGATTTTGACGTTTCTTCAAAAAAGGTACATTATGTCAAGTATTTAAGTTGCATGTCAATCAAATGCAATTAATGTCTGCTCATACAGGTAGCAACGCATATGATATATTGGCAAGACAAATATGGTCCATTGTGATAAAAATAATTTTGCTTATCAGGAGTATATTTGGCATTTTAAAAACATATGTGTGAGCGATATTATAGCAATTTTACATTGGCACGAATGGTGAAATTCAAGTTTGTTGGTCGTTAAAAGTGGAAGCCCATGATATTAATTCAGATTGGGCTTACACGAACATTATAGAGCCAAAAAATCGGTATTCCAACCAATTGGTACATGACCGAAGTATTTCATCACAAATTGTAGTTTCTTAGATATACTCACAATCAATAAGTTTAATTTTCGAAGAAAACCTTTGTACATATCTTACTGGTAGCTATCACAATGTACCAACGCTGATACATGTGATACCGTACATGTGCATACACTGCAAACACAGAGCGAATCGTGACGGGTACCGACAAGGGGTAGTATTTGGATGAATTGCATACTTAAAAGTATGCGAACAGTGTCATATAGGCTTCGTTATATCAGTGTATGCTTTTGTATTTGAAGGAAGATTTGCTACGTTATTTACACAGCGCTATGTAACCAGTTTTACAGTGGTTTTATTTTATTTTATTTGCAGGTTCTTTTAGAGAATGGTAGATTAAGCATTTTCCCTGTCGGCCAGCTACTCTTCAAGTAATTATCAGGTGATTGCCAAGGAATCTAAACTCGTCGGTATGTCTGGAATAGGGTTATGTGGTGACATCAGTGAGGCAATCGATCTCTTCGAACCTCAGGGACTGTACTTCAAGCCTGTTGCTAAACTGAATATAAGTGTTCAACTTCCACAAATGAAAACCCCTGGTAAAAGTATCTCAAATTGGGAAGTCATGGAAAAGTTAAAGAAAATGATCAAGCCAGATCAATTTATCGTTCTGAAAGTTGTAAAGAGCACCCTAGAGTTTGTAAGATTTGAAGGAGAAATTGAAAATAAAAGCAAACTTAAAGTTCTTATACAAAGATTGGACGCAAAATGTATAAAACTGAGTGGATTTTCGGACGCTCTAAAAGTACGCGCAGCTGAGGCCAAAGTTCAATTTCCACAAAGGCATCACTGGGACTCATTTTTCCGAGATGCCAAAAATATGAATGAGATGAAGCCTGGCGAGAGGCCTGATACAATTCATTTTAAAGATCTGCCGTCTAGATGGTTGGCTAATCGGAAAGATAAAGACAAAGATAAACCAAGTGAGTATATTTTGAAGAAAGTGCTAGAAACCTTTGGAGATATACGTTGTGTGGATATTCCAATGTTAGACCCTTATCGCAAGGAAACACCCATTGGAGGTGCAATTCAGACGTTCAACTTCGGACAGGATCTCACGTTTGAAGCGTTTGTGCAATACACTGAATACATTGGATTTGTGAAAGCGATGACTGCATTGAAAGGAATGAAATTACTGTATAAGTCAGAAGATGGTAAAGCATATACCGCAAACTTGAAGGTTGACTTTGATCGAACCAAACATCTCAGTGATCGAGCCATCAAGAAACGAAAAGTCGAAAGGGAAAAATTAAGGTTACTTGAAAAGGCTAGAGAAGAACGGGTAAGACTAGAGCGCGATGCAGAGGAGCGAAGAAAAGATGAAGAAAGGTAACTAGTGTTCTTTCGAAATACCTCTATATAGGAAAAGTATGACTAGTTTTCTTCTGAAAAGCATGCTTGACAAACGATCGATTCAGTTTAATATTTATGTTTTCAGAAAGAAGAAAGAAGCTGAGGAATTAGAAAAAATCAGAAAGAAGGAGGAAAGGATCCGTATTCAAGAGGATAGACGAAAAGAGAGAGAAGAAAAGAGAAAACAGAGGAGAATAGATAAAAAGAGAAAACGCGACGAAAAGGAAATGGCCATGCGAATAGCTGTTGAAGAACGAAAAATATTAATTGCTCAGAGAAAACTAGAAACCATTAGACTGTTATCAGAATTATTCAATCGTATAAAAGTAAGCGCTTCGATGTAATTTTCCTGCTCCGTCGGGATTTCTTATACTCGTGCACTAGTTTTGAAATTTCAATTTTTACCACTGCATTGTATTTTGTTCACATGTTTATCTCATGTAGGTTATAAGACAGCAAGAAGAACTGGAACGAGAAGAAAAGGAGCTAGAGGAAGAAAGGCAGCGACAAGTGGAGACAGAACGAGTGGAGAGAATAGAAAATGAAAGAAAGAAGCTAGAGTCAGAAAAGAAGAAAAAAGAACGGCTTGTTCGTCAAGAAAAAGAGCTTAGAGATAAGATTCTCAAAAATTACAAGGCTATGGAAGACAGAAAAGCTGAGAAACAAAGGGAGGAACTCAGAAAGAAATTAGCTGGATCCACCCGATTAAAAAGTGCAATTATAATGAAAAGCAAACTAGACTCGATCAAATCAGACTCTGAGGATATGGATTGCACATAGCAATTTCATAAGCACATCGAACAATGCCATTTGAAAATGACTCCGTAAAACATTAAAAAATATAACATTTCCTAGTCGTGACGGAATTTATATCCACTTTCCTATCACGGAAAATATTTTTGTATTTGAGTTGATCAACCATGCCGAACATTCCTCATATTTACTTTGCCTTAATCAAAATTTATGGTGCTAATCTACATCATTTGAAGAAATTATTAGCACATACCGTACATGTTATACTATAGGATTGAGTCAGGGCTCAATGTGTGTCTCCGTTTGAGTTGTGGTCAAAACACAGTACGATATTCTATTCAAGCATATTTATTGAAATTGTGAGAATGAGTGTACGTTTATATTATTTGGATCGACCGGTAGAGGTGTACCCAGCCTGGTCGTTTGATCGTGTTCGTTGTTTTATTGAATAAATATTTTGCTATTAAAATATTTCTTTTCCCATTAACGCAACTTAATAGTTGTAAATTAAGAATGAGAATAAGAGTAGAATTTTACTCACCGTTTCGCACTGTTAGTTGTGATATGATCATTACGGTACATGTGTACGCAGTGGCGTACGGTAATAAAATCTAAAAGCGCACCTGAAGATAGTAGTACACCTGAAGTGATTAACTAAAGCTCACCTTACCTGCAGCTCGCCGCATCGCTAGACTCCCTGACCTAGATTCATTGACCCGCGAATCCCTGCGCACGCGCAACAGCGTAGCTTCTTACACAGGCTGGCACAGTCCCCTCAACCTCTATGCAAATATTTCTCTATTTTCACTCACATTTGGGACTTGGTGGATACCATCACTTTGCAAGATTGGATATGATTTTACTTTGTGATAGTTTGTGATTGTTCAAAATATCATGGCTCGTAGGAATAAGGAGGACGAGCGGCTGAAACTGACCGCCCTTATCAAAGAGTGGAATGCAAATCGTTTGGATTTGTTCGCACTTAGTCAGCCGAATGAGGTAAATTCTATATCCTTTTCTAAAGTTTAAGTGTAGACTGAAAAGCTTTATCGTTGATTTTAAAGTGGATTAGAAATGTAGTCACATTACTAGGACATGTATTGAAGTTTTTGTTCATTACATCCGGTAGATCGCGAATGAATACATTCAGAAAAGTTGGGTTGCAACTTTGCTTAATGTCCCAATACACGTATTAAATTCAAATATGGCGGCTAACTTCTTGTAAGTCTTCCGAACGACTATCAACATCCTTAAATTCTGATACGTTGGAATACTTAAATCCTGCTCTTAATCTATCTTTTAACAACTCTGTTCTGATCGTAGCAGACTAAAGTTATGACTCATCGCAGTTACCTGTGCCGAGTTACGGCATCCCTAATGTGTACAGGTGTCACAAACCTGGCAGGAGCATGTACATTGTAATACAATATCAGGTTTAGTACGGAGTTCATTCAGGTAGCTGTCGCTTTAAGCAACTTGTCTCAATTTGTCTCCTTAAACGAGGTTAGATTCTAACCAAATGTAACTAAGTTACGTCGGCCATGGCCAGAACCCCGAGACATTGTAACCGTTTTACACAATTTGAAACAAGAAGTGTCTCAAAAGTGCAGAAACTGTCATTGCCTGTTTACTTTGTGTATCCCCGCCCAAATGTTTAAGCCGGCTTATGCCAATCAAGGGGCCTACTACCAGTCTACCAGCATAATGATAGTGCAAAGTTAGCCACTTACCACGCTCTGCCTTGTTAGTTAATTGATATTCAAGGAAGAATATTACATTGACGTTATCCAGGCCCAGGTGATCGCCTTTGTTGACTTTACAATAGGCGACCGGGAAGTTTTTGTTTCTCGCAGATTGGAGACCATATGCCCCACGTCAAATCCCAGGATTATAAATCACTTTCCAACAATCGAGGTGTTGCAATAATACACCCACTTCATTATGAAATGTCATGACAATCTGTCAATTCACATTGTCGTGCCCAGTGTCAAGACACTATGAACTCCGCGGCTCTGTTTGAATGAGTGGGCGTACCCATCCATGTGGACTCATCCTGAAAATATTCAGGAACCACTCAATATCCCTATCTTTGATTGATGGTGTTGTCCTGTACTCTTGAAAAGCTTTTGAACTCGATATATGTGTATCATCTAGCCCTGCTCT
>JAXGGS010284285.1:0-14374 GCA_035585475.1 Armandia brevis | reverse complement strand
ATGTTAACTGCATTTTCTACTTCCACTTCTATAGGCTATTGTTTATATAGAGTCGAATGTAAAAAGGTAGGCCGGAAGAGACATTTTGTCTATGCATTCCTCGCATATTTTTTTCGTTATTGTCGAGCATCCGGTGATTTAGGAGGATTCGCTAGAGGATCAAAGTGACTGAAATGTTGCTCAGACTGAGACCGATAACTCATGATGTCAGGCAGTGGGTGATCACTAATTTATATGTTTGTAAGATTGCAGCGCAGACTGTGCGATCCGGCCTAGATTCCGCTCGCGATGTACGCATGATAAATAATTTATCGGGCAGCAACTCCAATAAATCATAATTTGTCTAATTGAATTATCCCCGAAAGCAGGTTATCATGTTTCAACAGTCGCGAGAACATTTAGATCATGCTTTCGGCATGAATGCATTCCCCAATGATCTAGAAAGTGCAAACATTTGATGCTTTTCGATACAGCACGATTCCACAGCAGTTATTTCATCATCGTGCATCATTAATAAGACAGACTAGGTCTCAGTTTTCATTTACCCATCACATTTTGCCAAAATAGTGGCTCACAAACACGATTTACACCACATAGCAATCATCCGCTCATTTAATTATCATCAAAAAGCCGAGATATTGGAGATCAATTACGAGAACAAACCCAAAGTGCATGCTTTCACAGGCAATCACCGGAAAAATATGAGAAACTTGATCCAGCCATCTCAGAAGTTGAATATGCTTCAATATTTTAACGAAAATCACGCATATTAAAAAGAGTAACACTGTTTACATATATGTAGTATTCAACAACGAATGATAAGAATGGATCGTGATCATTTTCTAAACTTGGCTTTTATGCAACAGGGTGTACGTATAAAACAAATTGTTCCCATAAACTCTACCCCCTTGAGTTGTAGACAATTACGTCTATATAGCCACCGTCCCTGTTTAGCTGTCGCTACAAATACCTATTCATTTTTTCGACCATACGAGGGAACCTTTTTTTTCTGGTGATATGCAGCCAGGTCAAGTTAGATCGACACGAGTGACACCACTGCTAGGTCACCTGGTCCCACAACCGACACAGAAGAATAGATGATAGGTCGGTGGGAAAACAGGAGACGCTTCTTTCAGTTAACTAGTATGTACAAAACGCAACGGAAAATGCTTTGGGTAGGAAAGGAAAAGACTGTTGTCAATATTATATTATTACCAGTCCTGTTAAAGTGAATGCTTTAGTTACGACATTCCTTTGAGATACTTAAACATATTCTAGTACAATCGACTGAATTAGTGTATGGCGAGCTCGTCGACACACAATTTATCATTTGCATATCCTAAGGAGTGTAATCTTAGCGCAGAAATAAGTCAAAATTAGCAAACGAATGTAAAAAATTTCATTCACAGAAAAGAGGAACTTTCCTAACCCACGTTGCAGAGAGTTTACATTTCGCCACGTAGAAGACAATAAAGACAGAATAGCGGAACTGCCCCATGATAAAGTGGGAATATATTGTTCAGTCCAGAGGTGCCTGGAAATCACATTTTTTTAAGAGACTGTAACTAGAATCCATGCCGGCTCCTCATTTGACAAAGGTGCTGGATATTAGGAACCGGCGGAGCAATTTCCCAAGACAAACTACGTTTATTACCACTTTCAGTCTGTACTCAAGACAAATAAACGCAATTCATCAACGGCTTACTCCGAGGCATTTTACTGTCCCTAAAGACGCTCGGTCTCAAACTGAACTTGTGCTGCCGCCCAATGCAGACACACAACACCAGCCAACATTGAAATGTGGGTGTCTGATTTACTCATCTAATCGTAAAGTTCAGTTTTGAAGCATTTGTAACACTGCGTAATGAACTGAAGCATCGCAAATTTAGGCTCGGCAGATGATCAATTAGTGACAGGATTAAGAACGGATTTGAGATATGTAAATGACACGCCGATAAATGGGGAGATTTTATGGTCACCTGACCTGGAGTACGACAGAAATATCGTCCCACAGGATAGCGCTCCCCTTTACAAACCAATTATATGCTGACAAATGTGCTCTTTATGTTTGCCTGCACTATATCCCCACATCCTGCCGAATCCACCCATCTCCGTTCCTGCTTACCCCGGATCGGGATGAGGAGGCTGATATGGGAGCAGGAGGCAAATGAGCGGCTCTCGTTGCCGAGGGGATCAGCTATTAAGGTGAAGATGCCGGACTTACAGTGAGGGGGCTTCTGGTTGATTCCCCTTTATTGTTTTTCGTGAATGTTAACGCCTTTTAGCATCCATCGAGGGGCGCAAAGCTGCATCTGGTCCCGCTCACATCAACACTCGTAGCGGGGAGATTTAAAGATATGTTGATTGAAAGATGTTCCTCTTTTTGCTCCTCACCGACTGAACAAATTTAGGGATTTTGATCGGGTTGCACTTTGCGCACTGAGCTGAGGTTTTGTTGGGGAGGACAATGACACAGAAAAGCTTGATTGTTTGGGGAAAATGAGATATTTACTTGGTCTAGCGTTACTTTTGTGACGTCTACCACTCGCGAAGCTGGGCATATTCATCGAAGCTAGATGTTCGCCCGCAGAATAGGAACATTAGAAATTACCAGTAGAATGTAACAATGATGTGCTTTTTTCAGTGTACCTTCGAGAAATATACTCATTTCATTTCGTTTTGATCTAAATACACATTTTCACAAGCAGGAATACTGATCAGGTTGGTAAACTTTTAGTTCTAAACAATCCGGGTGTATGTGCATGACCTTTCATTCTGTTTTGGTCTACTGGAATTAATTTTCTTGCACATTATTCGCGGGCTAATTTCACGTATGGAAGATTTTTTTCCACATCAGCTTAAAGACAATGGCTATTATGATTTGGGGCTACTGTAAAAGTTGTAATCATGGTATATATGGAACGGCAGAAATGAGTCCTGTGACCTTGTAAGGTAATGGCAATGTCCGATTTAACATCCGCACTTCATAATAAATTCATAATAATGTTCGCCTGAGTAGGACAAATCACCATGACCAACGTCATTCAGCCTAATTCCTATGCCTACACATCATCGACGTATATTCCTGCTAACTGTATAAGGCCATAAAGCACTTGTCCTTGGCTCAAATCTGCTCATGCGCACTACCCTCGTGTTGTGATAATTGTATCTGATATATCTCCATATTTGAAAGTGCTCGGGCTCCAGCTACGTTGACAAATTGTGCCACAAATTTCGACAAATCGGTGGAATCAGCTTCATTCATATAATTTGTTAAATTCGCAAGATACTCAATAGAGCAGTTCAAATGTGCCTGGAATACCAATTTGTTCGTATAACTGAATTAGAAGTATTTGCCCTGTCGCACTTGAGTAAAAGAAGAAAACGTTCAAAGTACTATTATTCTTGCACAAGTCTGTATTGATGTATGCCAAGGAACGCCATTGGAATGAAGCTTGCAAACAAGTCAAGGACGCAAATCCAATTTAATCTACGTACTCCATCTTACAAAACTAGGTCTAGGTTCAATTAGCAGTGCAATATTGGCTACATCCACATCGTATTATGCCATTTGTATTCAGGGCTTGACGGACGAAGTGACCAATAGGAATAATATTTTACCACTTAACCGATATGTATGAATATAAACATGGCATTTTGAGACATCGCTGCTGCAGTCAATATTATACGGTCAACGTTATTGTTAGATATGCAAATAATGATATCAAAAAGATAAAAAAATTAACAAAAACATTGTTAAAACACTGGATAAAGAGCTGGTCAAGTTAGATCGTCGTCACTCACTATAAACTACTACAGTTACTGTAACGTATTCTGTCCGCTCTCATCGTTATCTGAAAACCGAAGCAGAGGAACAGGAAATATCCACCCGAAACGTGTTCCATCCTGCAACAGCCATGATTTATAGGTGGACGTGTGAGGGCTGCTCGTAATCTCAGCAACTGTCACCAACCAACGCAATCATCTGGAATGATAGATTTACGGTTCATGTTAGACTCGCCCATAACCGATGGTGACTGAAGCCTATTGAATACTGGTGCAACAGGTGAACACCAACACGATGAAATTTGTTATATGTAGCTACCATCATTCAAATCCATGTCACCCGTACATTCATATTGACTTTGTTTTATTCAAGATACATTGAAACGTAATGTGTGAAGCCGTGACACATTTGTATTCGTTGTCGAGGATTGTCTGTCCATTAGTATGTAACGTATACGAGTAAAAAGGTACCGGGGTTGTTATTTCAGCTCAAGCATTCTCAATTTAGAAGAAGTGACACGTTATACGGTTATTCCTCTCCCGCAGTCAGTATATCAAGTCGACATATATTGTATGATGTCTACTATTAAGGATATGATATTCGCGAGCCAAGGGACGTGGGTCATAGAGTCCACACATATGGAACTACTTCCTATCAGACATGTCCATCTCAGGTGTACAAGGAGGCAGCTTTCTGTCTGGTGAATTTGATTAGTGCAAAGGCGCAAAAGGTCTCCAGGAGGAGGTAAGAAAGGAGGGGTGTCTGTTTGTGTTTATAATACACAAGCTATACAATATCAATGTGTAGACGGGAATGTTGTGCAGGGTCACTAAACATTTGTGATATATACAAATGAGACTACTTACTCCTAAACTATGCACTTACTGTAATGAAGTCCCGAAAACGCATAACATAAATTGCCATCAATTTAGATTAACATTCAGTCTTATATGGCCAGATTTGTTTACCGAGCAAAGAAAACCTCGAAGGTCTCTAGAGAGGTCGGCTTAACCTCTTATACACCTGATGGGAGCAGAAATGTGCCAAGCTGGTGACTTATCTGCTGGCTTAACAGCTTCGTTCTTTAAGATCACTGAGATAGAGATGTTTTCTGACCTCCGTTTGTTCTCTACTGACACATCAGTCAGCTTCCGGAAGGTCAGCAGTGGCGCATGGGGATCTCTCATTGGCTAAAAGACGAGAGAAATCCGTATTGAACTAGAGGAGTGGGCCGGTTTCACAGAATAACTGGGCCTACAGTGATAAAACATCGTCACATATGTTGACCACAGGGGGTCGCCACCGTCGTAGTCAACCGTCCATTCCTCTGATTGGACGTCAAGTGCAGGGCTTTAGTGCACGCTGCAGCTTTAACCTAAAACAACACTTTAACGCTTGTACTCAAGCGCATCACCGGTTTGTAAAGAGACACTCGGTTCCAGGCAATCACCTCTTGGAGCTACTGCTGAGCAATTTAGCTTCCCAAGTAACCGGTTCGCCAAATTGGGAGTGTAACGTTAAGTCACGGCAAGTGATGAGAATACGACGGCATGGAATGGTTGAGTCACTGCAATCAGATGACTTATGTCCTTGATTCTTAGATAAAACAGTTTAGTTTCACGAATGATGAAATGAGCTGTTACTTTTTTCATTTCAAATGTAGGTCAATTCCGTAAAAAATATATAATTGTTACATACTGCCGATACTATTCTGTTTAAATGGAAAAACCTTTGGTGCTGCCAAAATCGTTCCATTTTGCTGCTATGTGTTACGTTTGGTAGCTTGTCGACAACGATATTTGAAAAAACGCCAATGTTCCATGTGATAAAAGTGATAAATCTTCCGCAATTGGTAGGTGCCTGGAAGTAACGTTTGTTGAAGAAACTGTAAATAGAATTCATGCCGGCTTCTCATTGACAAAGGGGCGGAATATTAGAACCAGCGGAGCAATTCCCCAAGACAAACTGCGTTTATCATCGCACTCAGACGCCGCTCAAGACAAATCCGTGTAATTCATCAGCGGTCTATGCACATTTCCAGCTCTATGATGCATCTCTCAACTTATCCGTCCGCCATGTGCTGCACCGGATTCTGGACAGAAACATCATCAGTGAAGAATCCTGCCTCAACCAATATTCAATTCATCATCTGGCGTTGCCACTTTCTGTATCAGTCAGCAGACGGATTGGGAAATAACAAATAGTATGATAGATGGTGTCCAAATGTTCGGGATTAGACTAGAATATATTTTGAATTTGACATCTGCATTGAATTCACCAAAATTTACACTGTAATTTCCCTGGCATTTTCTAAATTGTATACTAACAATGAGGTGATGCTGTAAATAAGTATGGCATGTCATTGTGACCTCGGGAGGGCAAATGGCAATGTCCGACTTTTTATAGCATTTTATATATTCATAATCAACTTCTGGTTCCCTTGGCAACAGCGAAGGTGAACTTTGCTATAATACGTGGTAGTTCACATGGTGTTAAGAATAGATAGCGATGTATATGTAGAATAATAGTATAATCTATAGTAGAGTAGTAGTATAATACATACACTTATATGTCACTACTATACTGCTATGTTATTATGTTAATCAGCCTACAGCATATTGGTTAGGCCTATGTGTTTGTAAATATATGTCCATTGGACAATGTAACTTTGTCAGCAATAAACATCACTCTCGAAGAACCCTAGAAGTCTCCTGTCATCACTACAGTTCAACACATGGGTCATATCATATTTGACAATGATAACATTCCTATTTTGTTATCGAACTAAACCAGATTATATTTCGTGGCTAGCACAAGATTATTCAGGACGGTTCAACCGAGAATTATATAGTTTTGTGGTTTGAGAATCATATAAAAAGACGTCAATGATTTGCATGATCCAAAACAAAAGGCTATCGTTTTTTGCCCATTGGAATTGACAATCAGTTTCATTTCGATCAACCCGCATAATTATTCACGATTCAAATACTTCATGAACGTATCGCTACATTTCCCGGAGACCAAGAAGTAGATTAAATCATACTACTTTACTTTTATGGCATTCCATTTTGAAAATGTCATGCCTAAAACTAGTTTATGTTATAATGTAAATATTTCGCCTGTTGCTGAGCCGCACACGATATAAACAAAATATTCATCACGCAGAATGTTTCGATCAACAGTAAAATCTCGTGCTCACGCCTATTGTCGCTAGGAATGCCTATTTCATGAAGCGGTTTATTCAAGTCCAGGGCCTCCAGTGTAAACTGTCTGTTCCATTCACAAACTTAAATACGAGTGCAATCACGAACAGATACATTTACGGCTGGACCATGTCTTCTCTGCTCAATACTTGACCGAAAACGAGGGTAAATTTCGACTGAACCCACTCTATCATACGCCGATATGATTTATAGCTGAGGGGGAGAACGCTACTTGAATCCTTGGTAACTTTTACCGACCTGCGCATTCATCTGGAATGATAGTTTAACAGTCCACAGCTAAGCTGGTGTTAGATGAAAGTACTGCTGCTCGGTGTATACCAGAACAGCTAGTGGCTAAAAATGCTGCCATATGATGCATGCAGCTACCATCATCAATACCTTAAATCATTATTGTGTCGAAGAACTTGATATAGAAAACCAAACACCAGCTCTCTGCCTACCGTTATAGCCTCATTTAGAACAAACGTTAGTATGACAAATTGTATCCGAATTTCAGTAGAATGCTGTTGGTGTTATTTTTATACACACGCCAACCCAATATATATCTTCATCTTCTGAAGTGATATAACTGCTCGCCACATGCAAGTAGTAAGGCATACTCTTTATTTCTCTACTCAGCAATTATCTTATATATTAGATCAATGCTAAACTTACGTTTTGGAAGTTGCACAGCGTGAGTGTCAGTACCGCTTATAAAATAAATAGTAATGCGCAAAACTTGCTCCCAGCTTGGCTTTGTTGCCAACATTAGCAATTTGAGGTGTGCTACAACATCGTTCTGTACGTCAACGTAGCGTAAGAACGTAATTTAACTCTTGTTCTGACGTCATAATGAGGTAATGTGACGTAGCACGTGATACCTCGTTTTTTTCATGGCTTTGTTAAAAGCATGGATTTACAATGCTCATACAAATATATTGCATACATGCCATACATGGCTTATAATGGTATTTAATACATATCACATATGCAGTGTATGTTCTTATTGGCAGCATTGCTGAATTTTTACCATTTGTGAAATGCTGCTAGTTTTCCAACAGCTGGATTTACTATTCCGGCTATTTCTGCCGTTTTTCGGCGCTGAACTGCGCTGTGAGGCAAGGAGAATTAATTCGACGTATTCCGCCGACCGTAAAACATACGGGGGGCATGACCTCAATCCTCGTACACAAGATCAACATCACCGGGGAATAGAAGAGGCGTGATTTTTAACAGCCCTGGGCATGTATACCACATCAGCTTGTGTTATAACTAGGGCACTCTATATACCGATAAACAATGTAGTTCTTGTGATCTGTTTCTAGTTCCGAATAAAACAGCAGTTTAATAATTGTATTTTCTGTAGCTCTGATTTAGCTATAGTGACTGTTTATGTGGTCTCGGCTGAAAACACAAACAGGCAGAACACAATGATAAACTGGTAACAGCTCAACTCATAGCGCAGTTATTGAAACAATATTTGTATTCTTGATGAATATTTTGTTTAAGAACCACCAGAAATTGCGTGGTGATGAGTTGAAGCCATCGGCAAAAACCGTTTTCTTCTACTCCTTATAATGAATTGACTCGGTCGATTCATGTTTGCAACTTTATAAAGCTTGACAGGCTATAACAGTCAACTTACAAGGACGTAATATATAGGGATCATCATCCAAGACAGAGACCTGTTTCTATCTGCGGCACCGGAAATGAACTACGTGAGGACTCATCTTGTCTTTGCTATCTTTGATCATTCAGAGTCCCTGAGATGGAGAGGTCGAGTGACGTCCTCTCGCCCTAGTAAGCGATCATTCAGCACCACAGGGGCCGGCAGTGACACGTGTTGCTCTTTCACTGACAAAGCGAGTACAATCAACAGGTCCCTTGCTACCGGTGTTTTTATCAGTGACGTATAGTCGAGGAATGTTTAGAAAAGGTGTCCTTGCCTACAGATCGTCTATACATGTCTAACGTGTGTGGTTTACTGAACAGCGATTGTTGCTTGTTGCAGACCAAAAAGCAAGTTCAGGTGGTTGTATTGGTTATTTGGCTTGCTAAGATGGCGAACGCAGAAACTTATTCATGGAAACACATTGGGATTCCTTAGTATTTCAGTAGCAGAATTTGGCAACAGGTGTTAACTTAATTGCCTCAAACAAGAAATTTCCCCAGGAAATTGACTCCCGTGGGATGCGGTACCAATGCTGGCGGAATGATAAAAAAACGTCTCAATCGCTCCGTTTTTCTCTCTATGTTTTACAAGTCACATCTGGTATGCGGGTTCATTAGACACATTCCCGATATGAGCTCGAGAAAGAGTTCCGATTATGGTAAACCAGGGACCTATCTCATGAGACTGATATTACAATTACACTATAATCCAACTTAGGCCAGGCATGCAATACCTTTAACACGGATGTCGATACACATGTTTCTCGAATGACGACTAATTATCAGACTCTGCTCACCATAAGTAATTTCTGGATAAAATGAGATCATGGTTCTAGTAACAGTTTTCGTGCAACACAAGTCTGGATGTGTGTATAAAGGGTTCAGGGCCACATTGACAAGAAGCGGATAGTATTCGTTATGACAGAAACGCTTACCTCGCAATTATGCTCTATAAAAGACACAGACAACGGTCAATTCCCGGACAGTTTGAACTAAAGTGCGTATTTGTTCATATGGTCAGTTACTCAAGATGTATCAGCTAATCAATCTCTCGCATTTCTCTATTTCCAGATATTGAAAGTGACCGCTATCGATTGCGAGAGTAGCATGTAGTGACAGCTATCCGTTACAGGGTTTCCCGCCCTCTCGGTAATCGCGAGAACGGCGAATGATGGCAGAGGGACAGAACCCATATTGGCGGGAGCAGCTAGGCACTGAAATTACAGCGGTCGCCGTGGCTGGTTTGCGGAAATCAAGCGCTGCATTATACAGATGATCAATCGGGGAGGTCATTTACTAGTGAGGCGTAAGCGATGACAGCCCAGTGATTATCTAATGGCATCTACAAAATATATTTACAATCGTGGGTAATGTAAGAATATGTTACTCACAAGGATCCCAAGTTTTATCGGAGGAAAATGAAAGGAGATGAATTATTAGAAGACGTTCACGTAAAACACGTCCTAGAAATTGTATTAAGTTTTGGATAGGACATGTCACTCTGCTTAAACACAGTCAGTGCTAAAGGTTTAACGATACAGCCAAGGGTAAACCCCTTTCAGGAACTCATTAACTGCTGATGTGAGGAGAAAAGAGCAATATCTCGCGAGACTGGCAGTTTTCTCGTTATGACGTCGATGACGCTTCGGGAATATGGTAATCCTGTTAAAAAACAAACTACTGGGAAATGAAACCATCTATATACACAAAATATTTGAAGACGGTGGGAATTTTTGTTCATTATAGTCAAGCTTAACTGACTGAGGTGCAAGAAAGATCAATATGGACAGCATAACATATGTCAGTTCATCATAAGCACCGCTAAAGATGGGATTGTGTAATGCTTGGCACTCGTCTTGTTTACACACGATTTGAGTAGCAGGGTCGGCCTTGTAGGATGAACGAGACGTGGAGGTTAAATAGTCTGGGACCCTCATAAAGACACACTAGCAGCTGCTTACAGGTCAGTAGTGCCAGAAGCGATGACTCCGCTGAGATCCACCATGATCTAAACTGCTGATGTATTCCACACGGGATAGTTATCGAATACTCTAGATATCGAGATATCATTGAACAGGCTCCAGCTCACTTTGGTAATATATGGTCAAATTACAACTTCATTGACGATGAAAGCGTTTCTGTTCCAAAAGACAATTTTGCAGCATCCTCCATTAAGTAAATGTTGAGGGTCGGTTGCACATATGTGTTTCCGGCCCTCCTGCATCAATCTTTCTTCAAGTTGTTATACACGCCCGGAGGTGCAGAGCATACCTTTCACAGAACTTTTACTGGCCAAGATGGAATATGACATTGGTAGTGAACAGATATGACAAATAAAGTAACGGCAAACTATAGAGATACATTGAGACGGACTTTTTTAACCTGATGAACGCTTACACGCCTATATATCTGCGCCATGTTTTGTCAGCATTCTTGTACATTCTACCTGAATGTTTAAGAATTGCAGATAGGGATGCCTATACTTTAATTGTACGCTGGCATGTTTCGGTTTTAAATCAAATCAAAATCAAACTGAGCATAGACTGACACCAAGGAGCTTAACAAGAATTTGCTGGGATATCCCAGGCTACCAAGGTCACCATTGGCAGACAGCGAACATTACAGAAGAACCGCCGCCATAAAGCTACATCTTTCTATCTCCCCAATCCACTAGCACATGCTCCGGATATTAGGGTAAGCCGCTTGTCGGTCCAACCTAAAACCCGGTTATCCTTCTCAGGTTATCCTATTACTGGCAATAGTACTGGTTTAAGCTCCTAATTTGGAAGAGAATTACTTTGGGCACACTTAAGGCGAAATCGTCAAAGCCAATGGCTTGTTTAAAAATTGTTCTTTAACATGTTTTGTATCTGGCAAAATGATTGTATAGTCCATGCTTTTGACAAAAGGTGGAATGTTTCAGGTGACAATAAAGTGAGGAGTATGCATTACAACTGATGCTAAAACGGTTATCTGATTCTTCCTGTCAGTTTCAAATCTAAGATGAATCTAAACATTCACCCTGAGATACAAACTGATTTAACTCCGGCAACAGTCTCCCTTTATTTCCAATAGCAGTGGTTTGTCTAACTTAACCTGCAATGCGCATCACAGAGGGAAGGACAGAAACATGAATCGTTTTGTAAAGCGTATTCATGACGGACCGCGATGGTTTCAGAGACTGCCGGGATATAAAGCGTCACCCCATGGTAATTACACCAATACTGTACGACAGGTTTGAAGCAGTAGGGGCATTGGATCCATCATGAAACACATCGGTTTATTTGCGAAAGGATGCGCGGCCTCTTTTGGATATAGACATGATTCTTTTCGAATAACATGATACGTTTGTCATAATATGTATTTGTTCAAAAACTAGTATCAAATTTCAGTCTTCAGTGGCCTGGTGGCCTAATGGATAAGGCGTCTGACTTCGAATCAGAAGATTGCGAGTTCGAGTCTCGTCCGGGTCGTTTTAGCTGATCATGGAAAATTTCTTTCTATCTCAGTCTTTATTTTAAATCAGGGGCCATCATAATATTGCATAATTTAATTGGACATAATTTGCTGAAATGGGCTAGTAAAGAAACGAAAAAATGATAACTGGAACTACAGTTATTTACTGCTTATCATCAGGAACTGTTCTCACCTTTTAGCTCTGAACATTGTAGGTAATCCCTAATAATGCCGTATGAAGACAACCCTGGTAAAATCATAGGGATGTGTGACCTCGATCCTCAAACACACTATCTACATCACCGGGGAATAGAGGGGATGCGATTTTGATGCTCCAACAGCTTGTGTTATAAGTAGGACACTCTATATACCGATCAATAATGTAGTTCATGTGATCTGTTTCTCGAATCAGTTATATTTTCCTACAGTCATCTATTTAACTAGCAGTTCTCTCAGAAGAACCAAACTAAAATGATTCTCATCTAAGAAAAGACGATATGTGCCTGTTTGACTGCGGAAATGAATCAAGGGAGGACTGATCTTGACCTTGCGACCTTTGATGACAGAGACACAGAGATGGAGAGACCACGTGACATCCTCTCGCCCTAGTGAGCCATCAATCACCTCCACAGGGGCCGGCAGTGACACGTGTTACTCTGTTACTGACAAAGCGGTGAGAGAAATCACGAGGTCCCTCGCTACCGTCTGTTTTACATACAAATAAAAGTCTGCATGATTCGTCGTCAGCAGACAAAATGACAGGGATCTACAGTGCCAGGTTTAGGTGTGAAAAATACTGGTCAGTGACACATATATATCCTATAGGACACGGGCTTAGTACGAGGTTACACGAAATATTGTTTGATCAATGTGCGACATGGGCACTTTTAAAATACCTGTGCAGTGAGAAAACCTGCCATCTACATCATACATCATTATGAAATAGTTCGGATGGTTAAATTGGTCATTTGGGTTGCAACTTTCTCTCGAATAGCTTATCAAGCTGGTAATATGTCTAAATGAAATAAAACACAGATAATTATTCAGGGAAACATATTTGTATTCCTCTGCATTTCAATAGCATAAAAGCAGGTACATTACAACAAGAGCGTAACTGAATTTCCCTAGGATATTGAGGCAGTGCTGGCGGAATGTTAAAACACGTCTAAATCGCCCCAATTTCTCACCATGTTTTACAGGTCACATCTGACAGACACATTCCCGATAAAGGCTCGAGGAAGAGTTCTGAGTATGGTTTAGCAGGGGCCAGCCGCATGAAACTGATATCAGCCTTTGACTCGCATATTACTACACACTTTTCTGGAATACTTATTTTCTCGACGACATTTGCGTCTTAACTCTTCTCACCAAGTTGTGGTTGTACTTAGTATGTTAGGAAATGCTCACCTTGCGATTGAGCACATTTACCATCACTCGGTCCGGACGACCCTCGGGCAGATTGACCTTAACTTGTCCTCGGTAACATGAGGAGCTGCCAGGTGACAAGCGTAGAGCGCGTCCTCTGAGTGTGGAAGATATAAATGCCTGATTCAGCCGATCTCGAGGGTAAATTGTGGTGACAGCTATCCGTTACTGAGTTCTATCCTCTCAGTAATAGCGGGAACGAATGATGAGCAGACGACCTGGCGAATACTGGCGGGAAGCACACGCTTGCTGCTGATTACAGGGGTCACCGTGGCGGATTTACAGAAGTCAAGCGCTTTATATGCAGATGCTCCATTTGGGACGTCATTTGCTAGTCAGGCGTAAACGATGACAGCCCGTGATTATTGGATGACACCCGTGAACAATGTTGGCATGTTGGAATTGCAATGATTCACTTTACATGCAGATAGGGCGCTGGGCGAGAACAATGGCAATGAAGCTGAGTTTGGACACTCGGACATCGTCACACGTTTTTCTCATCATAGGAAAGAGGGACCCCCCTCCGAGACCGAGAGGGTTTCACATATACCAGGCGGCTAACATCATTACCATATTCATGATCACCCGTTACCTCGACAGCAGGGCTCGTAAATGATTCCAATATCTCACTGTATATTACACAGTGTGGGACGGGGACATGGATTCTACAGAAACCATGTATTCATTCCACACACTGTGATACCACTGATCGGGCTATTCTTTATGTTTAAAACATTTCACGTACATTTGGTATACTTTAAACTAAATACACTTCCGGAAAGGTTTGGTGATCATATGACATGGGATCCGAAAGTTTGGTTGTCTTTGTGAC
>JAXGGS010284174.1:0-14377 GCA_035585475.1 Armandia brevis | reverse complement strand
TCGCCTGAAGGTCAGAGGTCAGAGGCATCAGTGGAACCCCTCGTAGATACGAGTCAGTTTGGATTAGGAGGACCGAGGGCTATTGACGTCACCAGCGATGGTACGGCTGTCGTTACTATGTTTGATGACGTCACACAAGGGCCGTATAATGTCGCTGTGTTGAAAGGATTTAAATGATTACAAGGAACTTTAATATGTAATTGTATGATGTTAAATTTGAATAAATTCTAGATGGACGCGAATACCTGCTTAATTGATAACGTTGATAGAATTGTCCAATAGGGTTAATTGTTATCGAAAGAGATGTATTTTTGGTGAGCGGACTTTTCTAAATTGATCTCTTATCAACACCCTTCAATTCCCAATATCCTTCAAATAATATCAAGTAACACGAAGTAGAACATCTATTTAAACCAAATTGCAAAGAGCATAGTAAACGGTCTTCATAGCCAACTCCATAAAAAACTCAGGAATTCTTGCATGCGTTTAATATGAAACGTTTCGTATACGTAGTCGGGTACAAAATGCATATCATAAAGTAGGACTAACTCCGGTTTGGCAATTTATCCCTAATATTATATTAATATTTGAAAACACACAAGCTCCCTTATTCGTTATATCTGTTAAAAATAGATGTGTGATTAATTGGTAAAATCAATGCATGCGCTTCGATTGTTCTATCGATCGAGTACATGCATAGTGTACAAACTGCATACGCAAACATACATGATCCAAATAAATGTTATAAGACATAAATGCTTTATCAATAGACGCTTTGGGATGACATTAGTGAACAAAACACACTTAAGGATCTATTTATGTTTGAACATTGACCGATAAGACGGGTCCTGGTTTGAAACACTTTCCTGATCGTAGAAGCTCGGCAAGTGTGCATTATTTTCTGCTGCGTCAAATATTTATATATAGTTATATTTCAATTTAACAACGAACGACGGATAAGGGTAATTATTCTCATGTCGGAATTCATACATTTTATAATATTAGTTGACCATGCAAACTATAAGCTGATATAATTTTGGTGAATTTGATTATAAGGTAATAGCATAATCAACATCGGTTCGATATTGGTATATATCGGCACTTTAGATATTATACTAATCATAGTCCAAAAGGCACGACGGGTGATATTATGTGGAGCCTCAAGTAGTAGACTTGTAACTTTATTCTCCAGGATATACATATAGCTCAATTGAATGTTCAATTATTAAGCGAACTATCAAATGTTATCAAGGCTTGAACATAAAAAGTTTGCATTCCAGTATCACATGTATGTCCGTAAGAGGATTTGCTCGTAAAACACGTAATATGAATGTGAATACAGTCATCCATAAAAACTCAAATAAATAGATCGTCCCTCATTCATCTTTTGACACGATGACTAAATATTACTAATAATCATGAAAAATTTGAATTAGCTTATCGTAAATACTGTAAACTGTGATGCTGAACTTGTCCTCATGTTATTTGGCAGATATGGCTGCCCCCGTCCCGACCTTCACAATTGATGAAGAAGAATGCGATATTTGCTGCGAGTTGTTGATGAATGCGCGGGTGTTAGATTGTGATCACGTATTTTGTCTAAACTGTCTCGAGAAGATGGAGAAAAACAAGAAAATTCCCTGTCCGAAATGTCGAGAGGACACAGAAATTCCTGTCGGGCTACAAGTCAAACATCTTCCTAAAGGGAACATGGAAGTCAGCAAATCCAGAGTCACTTCATCCATATCTAAGATAAAGTCGTGGAAAGTTGAGCATGAGATCGGAGGTATCCGTATCGAGGATTGTGAGAAGCTGATATTTGCAAGCGTGAATAATGCAGGCAAAGCCACACAAATCTACACCTTTACTGGCCGCCATAAAACTACTATAACAGATAGTCGAGGATTGTTTTTACCGGGTATAGCGCTCGATATAAAGAGAAGCCTTTTGGTTTGTTCCGGTGTTACATCCATTGGAACATTTGATGGTACTGGAACTCAAGTAGGCAAGATCACCGGTTTGAATATCAAACAAATAGGCCACATCGACTATCTGAAAGACAAAGACCTGTATATACTGGCAGACAGGAGAGCTCATAAACTTCATTTCTTCAACCCAAGTACAGAGAAGATAATAAGATCTGTGTCAGCAGAGGAGGCTAGAGAATATCCGGGAGGAGGTAAAAACATGTCTATAGCAACACCTAAATCATCCAATTATTCTGTGATTGCTACAGCTGATTCAGAGAAAAGTCTGGTAAAACTTTATGATGGAGAAGGCAACTTTATCAGAAGTTACGGAGGGGAGGGAACCGGGTTCGGTAAAATGAACAGCATCGAAGGAATTTGTTTTGATTATGAGGGAAGAATCCTGGTCAGCGATAGAAAGAACCAGAGAATAATCCGGATATCTCCTGATGCTGTAGATAAACACAAAGAGTGGGAGGTCATCAAAAATACAGCAGCATTTGGTGTCGGACATCCGAGAGCTTTAGATGTCACATCCGATGGTTTTATTGTGCTCGCTTCTTTCAGGGGACGAAAAGGACCTTTTTACCTGACAATTCTGGGAGGCTATCAGTGACATCTGTTCACTAATATATAAGTCAGATATTATATGAACATAAACTGATAGATGTATTGAACTTAGAATAAATCTGAAATGTTCTCAATTCGCAGCATTTTAATAGATATATATTTTATTTATTCCGAAAATACATCAGTTGATACAACATATCTAACTTTCTATCCATTTACCTGCATCGCTGATAACCGTAAAAATCACAATTAACATAATATTATAGCTTATTATTAACATGGTCACTACAGCAAGCCCTAATAAACCAATGAAGAGAGTATCCCTTGCTGGAAACTAGAAAGGTGTCATAGAAGAGAAAGGAATAACGTCACACTCGGGCCTCGCTATCGACACATCCCGTGATCTAGCTCTTCCTGATGGCGGGAGACATCACGCTAGATGTCGCCTGTGTCACGCCTGGCGCCCCCTGTGGACAGATCGGAGCCATTAGGGCATGCGTGGCACAACCCGGGGGCAAGGGCGTCATGGACAGACCTGGCGGTGTCACCTATTTACCAATCAAGAGAACTAGTGCTGTACGACTGGGGCAATTAGCGTAAGGTCAAGGTCACGCTTGAAGGTCGGATGTCAGAGGCCACAGTAGAACCCCTTGTGGATACAAGTCAGTTTGGCTTAGGAGGACCGAGAGCTATTGACGTCACTAGCGACGGTACGGCTGTCGTCCGTACGTTTGACGACGTCACACAAAGACCGTACAAATGTCGCTGTGCTTAAACGATTCAAATAATTACGATAAATATTACTATGAAATAGTTTGATGTTGGATTTGAATAAAGACTAGATGGACAAGAATACTGATTACTGATTTATATTGTTGATAAAAGTGGCCAAATTAGTTGTTATCTAAAAGTAAATCAATTCTATATAGGCTGTTATGATTAATAATAATTCTAATCAGTGATTTATGTTACGTGCATGTACTCTTAATCCGATGCAGCCAATCGATCAGTGAAAAATTGCTCCTAAAATCGAACATACACACACACCAGTACCAGCTTGGCAAGCGTACATACATTATTCGAGAGGAAAATTTTCTGCTGCGTCATACAAATTTACAAACCAACGACGAAAAGAGGTAATTAATCTTAATAAATCATAGAAACAAAGTCTTCATTGCATATCCTTTAGGGCAAAGTATACTGCATGGCCATAGGTATCATTATTTAAATAGATGATTGAAATGCGTTCGAATATGATGCAACGTCATCTTATCAGAGGTACGATATACGCAAACCAAAGTTTACATTCAAATTATTCATAATTTCACAATGGGTGACTTCATTTGGAGCAACAAGTAGACGATTTAGTTTATATGATTATGTTATCCGCTTATTGACAGGTTAGTTGATAGGTATTTCGCGACATTAAATCTTGACAACAATTGCGCATAAACTATTCAAAAAAATATTATATTAAATTATTAGTATTATGTTGGACAGCTTTATAGGAGTTAAGCTCGCAAAACCAAAATAAATTTATTCATAAGAATCTCAGATGATCAAGCTTATGTCTTTTGACGAACACGATGATTTCTAAGATTTGAATACGATAATTATTAAATGATGATTAAATGCAATGCGTCCTTTACTGCAGACTGCATGTTCTTATCATTGACCATAGATGGCCTCCCCCTCGACATTTGGCGGTGATGTAGAAGAGCATGAGATTCGTTGCAAGATGCTAATGAATCCGCTTGGTTAGTTTGTGATCACGTTTTAGATCTCAACTGTCTGGAGAAATTAGATGGAAACATAAAAATCCCCTGTCCAAAATGTTTGACCGAAATTACAGTCGGGCTGCACATCAAACGAACTACAAAGAGAGTCAGCATATCTAGAATCACTTCACCGATATCTAAGATAAAATTGTGGAAAATTGATCATCTGATCGGAGATGTCGCGATTGATAATGATGAGAAGCTGATCTATGTCAGTGAAAAGAATGTAGGCAAAGCTACGAAGATCTACAGCTTCACAGGACGTCATAAATCTACCATAATTGACTCTTTGGGATGTTATCTCCCACGTGTAGCTCTCGACACAACGAGAAACCTGCTAGTTTATGCTGGTCTCAAATACCTTGAACTATTCGATGGGTCCGGAACTCATGCTGGTCACATAGCCGGATTGAAAATAAAGGATCTGCACGATGTCGCCTATCTGCCACACACCGACCAGTATATACTGGCAGACGCAGGAGCTCATCAGTTACACTTCTTCAACCCAACTACGGAAACGATAGTAACATCTGTACCGGCAGAGGAGGCTAGACACATACCAAAAGGAGCTAGAAATGTTTCCATAGCAACTCCTAAAACCTCAGATTATTTTCTGATTGCTACAGCTGATTCTGAGAAAAGTCTGGTTAGGCTGTATGATGGAGAAGGAAACTGTTTCCGAAGTTACGGAGGAGAAGGGGCCGGGTTCGGTAAAATGAACAGGGTCGAAGGAATATGTTTTGATTATGAAGGGCGGATCCTGGTCAGTGATTTGATAAATGGGAGAATAATCCGGATATCTCCTGATGCTGTAGATGAAAACAGAGGGTGGGAACTCATCATTAATACAGAGAAACCTGGGGCGGAACATCCGAGAGCCTTAGATGTCACATCAGATGGTTTTATTGTTATGTCGTCTTTCACTGATGGTGATACGGGTCCCATTTACATAACGATCTTAGGAGGATATAAATAACAAACCATATACTAATTATACAGGCAGTGGGATACTACAATATAGATTTAAACTCACAGCTATTGACGGTTTCCTTATTGAAATTAATAGCTTTTTAAACTTTTGACCCACATAACACAAATACTTTCAAGTCGTATTGGCGTGTTACGTGCCTCTGCGATAGAATCAATAAAACGAATAACAATTTAAATTTGATATGTCATTTTTCATTCTCTTAATTTTGATATACTTATATCTACCAGGTTCAAACAAATGTTATAGAAAACAAAAGATTATGGTTTTAACTAAAAGTACTACATTTAATGCTTTCAATTTTCATCAGCTATGAACAGTCCCAATGACGCCTAGAACGACAACTATTATTAGGATAGCCCGATGAATAAAGCAAACACTACGCTTGTCGGTCCCGCGACTAATATCCATTCAGAGATTATGTCCATCTACCTATAATCTTAATGATCACAAAAATGATATCGTTGCCACAGACAATTAAAAACCGAGCCAGTGATATTCCTTACCGGGAAACAAGAATAGCGTCATACCGGAGACGGAACTACGTCACACTCCGGCCTCGCTATCGACATGACACGTGAACTCATACTGATGGCGGGACGAAGGAAAATTTAACGCAAAGTCACGACCTTGTCACATGATGGCAAGGTCAATTCGTTCACGTGCCCAAATGCATAGTTCCGGAAATAGATACATATCGTTAACTATCCTTTTTTTTGATTGACATTTAATAGAAAACGGGAAATTACACAGAATTGTTTTAATCGATAAGTGAAGCGCAGAACATTGATGAGGGGACGTCGATACATGGGTGATTGTCAGATATACGAAGGGGTGCGTCCGGGCCAGATAGTAAGTTCATATCGAAATATCGATCTTGATTACACCGCTGTACGTTCTGCACTTAGGCTAGAATTTCACAATCAAATGGTGATCGCAACCAGTCCAGCTAATTGTACGTGTCTCGGGTGGGGTTTCTAAGAATCTATTATCAACAAATAATGTTCATAACATACTTTCATGTGACACATCGTTAATAGGGAACTCATGAGTGGATAAATATGTATTGAATGATCACTTCATGTTCTTATATTGATCGCTCAGACCATCCCACCTGACAGACGTTTGCGACATCGCATATATGTTTAATGCAATAGTTACATATAGCAGGTGTACAACATTTCAGACGAGTTTTCCCTACTTCATCAATTAAAGTTGTATCAAATTCTACGAAACACAGGTATTTATTCCATTATTCATACTCATACTCACGTCAACGTTGGTGATAATCTTAATCCATCATGCAAACCGCGCTGATATAATTTTGAGCAAAGTCATTGGGGACATTCTTTACATGAAAAGTGATTATCTCGTGATTCAGTGATGATAAGAAATAGTAAATCAATGTAAGTTGATCAAATGTTTAATCGGTTGTTGTGTTCATCATATTGTGATGCATCACGTACTTCTTATCTAAAGTGGGTAATTGATCAGTTACCGAGAGGAGCGCGCAGAGGTGCGCCCATCTTGTCTCTAACAGAGTAATTGTCATTATAAGTTAAATTCGTATTCAGTGCTTTATTAATTTCCAATATTGACTAATCATGGATTGATTCGATATTCACTACGTACTGCAATGACCTCTTAATATATGGCACCTCACAATGAAAACACAAATCGTCGTCATCTTAGTTACTAACGCATCCGTCGCTGCCAACAACTCAGGTCAGCTATTACTAACTTCGCGATTGCTAGGCTAAACCATTTAAACCTTGTATGAGGTCATATGAATATTAGTTAAGACCAAAGAAGTTAGATACTTTGAATTCCATACACGCTAAACAATTTGCATCTAACATCTTTACAGAATCATGAATGGGCAAATGTGCTAATGGTTCATTAAAATGCGTAGTCTGGAGAAATAATTCACAGAAATTAGCGTTTTACGACTTTGAACTCCTTATTTAGTTCATCAAGTACATCGTGTCAATTTCTAATGCTTATACCTGTTGACATTCTCCCGTGAAACCTATTCTTCACTAAACCAATAGATTAATTAAGGTAATCGGTCAAGCCTGAGTCAAGAGCTTGAATGGACCTGTACGATATGTTTTTAATCATCAAATAAAACTGAGCAGACGCATTAACAACTCTAAACTTGTATTGCCGCGATACTTTCGTCAAACTCAAACTAACATATACTAATTTCGACAATATAATATTTAACTAATATAAAATACTGAACGGATACCCTTAGACAAAAGTAAGATTGTTTTAATTGAACTAGATAAACATGTACATACCGATGTATCAGGGAAATCCTTACTAAATCAAATTACTTATCAACAGACACTCTTGGATCTCGAGAGATAAAAAGCACAGATGGATCTGTTAATGTTTGAACATCGATCGATAAAGCGTGTCTTGATGAGAAACAGTTGCCTGATCGTAGGAGAGAACTGATGTCGAACATACATATATCTAATGATAATCTAAATCTTGTAATCAAGGTAATATAAAGTTTATAAATTTTTCATTAAAGTATGACGTGATATCATTGTTGACAAGGCTGGTACATTAACGTACTATGTACATTAAATTTGGAGTATTATGTACGATTCCTGCTGGCAAAACTCCGAGCGTGTGTGAACATAAACATCTTTATAGACAGGTGGCCCCACTTATGTATTTTAAGGCAAAGTTAATTATTTCGAACGGTTGAATAAGATGACCATGTACGTACTGGTCTAATACGATGATTCATGTACTATAGAATGGATGTGTCTTATCATTTTTATAGATGGCCTTCCACTCTACCGTCGCTGCTACAGTAGAAACATGTTACATTTGCTTGGCGGTGCTGAAAGATCCACGACTATTAGATTGTGATCACGTCTTCTGTCTCAACTGCCTGGAGGAGAAGGTGAGCCGCAAGAAAATTCGCTGTCCGAAATGTATAGAGAGCACAGAAATTCCTGTCGGGCTACAAGTCAAACATCTTCCTAAAGGGAACAAGAAAGTCAGCAAATCCAGATTCTCTTCAATATATAAGATTAAGTCGTGGAAAGTTGATCAACAGATCGGAGATATCAAGGTTGATGATAGAAGAAACCTGATTTATGCCAGTGTAGAGAACAAAGGGAAATCTACACAAATCTACACATACACTGGGCGCCATAGATCTACAATAACGGTTTTAGGGGATGTACTTTACCAGGTGTAGCTCTCGACGCACGGAGAAAATTATTAGTACATGCTGCTGCCAAATTCCTGCGAATATTTGATGCAGCCGGTACAAAGATCAGTAATATTACTTGGCTGAAGATAAATCACCTGGACGGCATCGCTTATTTGAAAAACAAAGATCAGTACATACTGGCAGACGGTGGGGCTCAAATGCTTCATTTCTTTAACCCAGCTAAAGAGAAGATAAAAAAATCGGTTTCTGTAGAGGAGGCTAGAGATACCGAGGGCGGATGTAGAAATGTTTCTATAGCAACGCCTAAAACATCAGATTATTCTCTGATTGCTACAGCGGATTCTGAGAAAAGTCTAGTGAAACTTTATGATGGAAGAGGAAGGTTTATCAGGAGTTACGGAGGAGAAGGGGCCGGGTTCGCTAAAATGAATAAGATCGAAGGAATTTGTTTTGATTATGAGGGAAGAATCCTTGTCAGTGATAGAAATAACCAGAGAATAATCCGGATATCTCCTGATGCTGTAGATGAACACAAAGAGTGGGAAGTTATCGTCAACACAGATACATTTGAGGTGGGACATCCACGGGATATCGATGTTACTTCAGATGGTTTAATTGTACTGGCATCGTTCACAGCCGGTGATGGACCATTTTATATAACAATTCTTGGGGGCTATAAGTAACACAACATTTATTGATATCAGTCAGCCTTATAAATAAGTATAAGTTAATTGATACACAACATACATGTACATTGTTTGATTTATACTCCCATACTCTGAAATTACTTTATTTGGTCCCGCGCTAAATATGTATTTAGAGGTTGTTCCCATTTACATGCGCAACCGATTATGGATACAATCATATTGTTTGTCCTGATAACATTTACTTTAATTACAACCCATAAAACATGGGAAAGAACGGTAATCGTTCAAACCTGAATCAAGAACATATACGGACTTGTAATATATGTTTTTTAAAATGTAATAAAACTGACGTATGCATAACCTTAGACTTATCGGTTACGTTTACCAAGACCTTGCCCGTATAATCATCTCAAACTAACACTAATATGACAATTAATCATATCAACACAAATTATATCAGATTTTGTTAATTTGTGTATAAAGTCCGCCACAGTGTAAATGCTTATTTGTATGTATTAGATATTAAATCTGTAGTCACAGATTCTTTTGTCATCGATTACCGCGCACCTCAGAAATGGAAAACTAATCTGTCATTGTTTAAGCTATTTACATATGCATATATAGCAGTTTATCAGTCTGATACTGACTTTAATAGATGTACAGTCATACCAAGGCTTCATAAGTGAATCAATAATACATTTATTAATATGTGAATATTTGAACATTGGACGATCACCGTTAACTATCGACAAGTTGTTGCTCGATTGTATCCATACAAGTCTACATACACACGTTCAGCAAGTAAACATTATTCGGTACAAGTTTCTCCTACTGCGTCATTCGTTGTTTCATTTGAAAGACGGAAGAACGGTGATTATCTATTCTTTTATTTTAACGCTAGTGTTTGCTTGTACTAATAAATGTACAACTGTAGCTACGGTTTAGCGCGTATTGACTAATTAAGTATTGGTCAAATGGATTGCTTCGTGCTAATGAAATATGTCCAAAACTGATACGATTTAGGAACGAGTATCGCCGATATAAGTTATCTAAGTTCTTATGATAATGCCGAAATGAGGTTGCACTATATTTGAACATAAATTATGTTTGTCGATTCTAGAATACTTTTGCCCACGATTTATAAGCATAATTCATCATTCAAATCAAGCTGATTGTATTTTATGCATTGCAAATTTACGGGTAATCGGAATCCACATCTGTTTATGTTACAGCGCATTATGCTGTTTATATTTTCGAGTGATTACACTTAGGTAAATATCACTCACAATTGATATTGTTTACAAATAACAAATGGCTGCTGCCTGTACTCGTACCGCTGATGTAGAAGAATGTGAGAATTGTTTCCAGTCGTTAAAGCATCCACGAGAACTAGATTGCAATCACATTTTCTGCCTCAACTGTCTAAAAAAGTTAAAGAGAAACGAGAAAATTCGCTGTCCGAAGTGCCGAGAACGCACAGTAATTCCTATCGGATTACAAGTCAAACATCTTCCAAAAGTGAAGAAGAAAGTCAGCAAATCCAGAATTTCTTCAGCAATATCAAAGATAAAATCATGGTCAGTTGATGATATAATCTGTGAAATTAAGATTGATGATGAGGAAAAGCTGATCTACGCGAGTGTGAAGAATGCAAGAAGAACTACTCAAATCTTCACATATACCGGGCGCCATACATCTTCAATACTAGGATGTTATTTACCAAGTCTAGCTCTCGATACAAAGAGAAACTTACAGGTTCGGGCTTGTCATGAATACCTTGAAACTTTCGATGGATCCGGAACTCAGGTTGGTAAAATGTCTGGTCTGAACATTAATAACCTGGACGATATCGCCTATCTGACAGACAAAGATCAGTATATACTGGCGGACAATCAAACTCATCAACTTCACTTCTTCAACCCAAATACAGAAGAGATTATTAAATCCGTACCAGCAAACGAGGCTAGAGATACAAAAGATGGACATAGAAATATTTCAATAGCAACACCAAAATCCTCCGATTATTCTCCAAAGGACCATATAACTTAACAATTATGGGAGGCTATCAATAATACGTCATGCTACAGTGATCATGCCCCCTACTTTTTTATTTTATAAACACGGGAGAAAAATTATTTGATATATCTGTAAAACCTCTATGCTAATAACCAGTTCGCGAGATTAAGAAGACACGTATTATATGCTTGAGCAACGGGGTACTGGGATGTGTAGAAGACTTCTATTTTATACAAAAAACTGAGAGTATAGTGAAGTCATATAAATCAACATATATTTCAAAATCAGTGTATGGTGCACGTGGGCGATTAGTTTTTCATCACTCTGGCGAGAGCTATTTAGTCAGTCGCTAATCTTCGGGGCCGGTATCGGCCAACACAATTAGCAGAGTTAGAGTATGACGGCGCGCCGGCATGAAAGGCACCACCTTAGCTACCTGCTGACTAGATACCTAATTGTAATTACACGAGAACTATTTATTGGATCCGGATAACCAACCAACTAGGTGTGGGTGCCAGCCAGCTATAACGGCGGGACGGTGCCGCACTGTGTGTTACGCACTTCCGGAACACAACTCAAACCCGCGGGTTACTATTTAATGAAGAGCACAATAAATGGATAGTTTAATAAAGTAAACACACGAGTTGTTAACCCAGTAGACCATGAGTTTCACACCAGTGCCAACACTACTCTGAATAAATTTACATATTGATAGACACTCTGGGATCTCCAGTGCATATAAATCTTTTAATGATCTGCTCATGTATCAAATTTGAGTCATTAAACTAATCTTTATGACACACAGTTTCCCGATCGTATCAGCGAGAATGAGACATACAAGCTCCAAAAGTGTACATTATTTGGGACAGGGATTTTCTGCTGTGTGATGCTTTAGGTCATTTCAACTTATCAACCTTCGACTGAAAAAAGGTAATTTTGGTGTTCATCTTCATCACTAATATTAAGTTCATATAATGTTTGCTATAGTACATTGGCAATAGTAAACTTTCTTTTAAATAGAAGGTTGAAATGCGTTCAAATATAATGCAACACGTTCTAGCTTATCAGCCCTTCAAATACCTCTTAATTTAGTTTATTCCCATGTTTACAATTGGTTAATGATATTTGGAGCCTCAGATACATTATTTGTATTTTAGTTGTATGTCTCTGGATCCAGAGTCTCGCATTCTAAGTAACACATTGCTTAATCAATATTAAAGTATCACTCGACATTAAATGATGACCCCATTAGTACATAAAATGCTTATGTTCTGAGTAATATCTGTGAGAGGGCTTTAAGGTTTCCGCTGGAAACCCCCAATACGTGTGTGTAAACAAATTAACCCATGAAATAACAACATATAGATGGTCAAGCCTCTGACCTGTTATTTCTACCATTTAAAAGACATGATGATAATGCTATGCATCATTTAATACTGATTACACGTGCCATATTATTTACCTAAGATGGCGTCCCCCTTTACCTTAGCCGCTTATGAAGAAACATGCGATATATGCTGCCAGTTGCTGGAGAATGCGCTGGTTTTAAATTGTGATCACATGTTTTGTCTAAACTGTCTGGAGAAGTTGGAGGAAAACAAGGAAATTCCCTGTCCGACATGTAGAGAGAACACAGAAGTTCCTGTCGGGCTGCAAGTCCACCATCTTCCTAAGGCTGCATAAAATTATTGAATAGTTTCTCAGGCCCGTCCGCATGGGTCTGAGACCCCCCGCACCCCTCTTTTGTTATTTGGATTTGATAAAACAAAGAAAAACGAACCTGCCCGCACCCCCCTCTCAAGCAAAGAAAAGCTTGAGAAACTAATCATTTATTTTATGCAGCCTTACCAACAGACGCTTTGGTAATGGCCGGTGGAATATCCGATATCACATTCCAACCCAGATTACATGAATCGCTGACAATGCGACATGCTAAGCCAATCCGTATCGTAATCTAAACACATCTATTGTATTGTACCATGGATGTAACAGTTGTTGTCCGTAAACCGCAAACGATGTTACTAATCTTTGGTTAATACAATTGATATACTCTTAGTCAACAGTGCCAACCTGTACTGTCTAGTCACGATGAGCCAAAGATATATCATGGTTTGGTTAAAAAAATACCCGCTGTCGAACGGGTTCACCAAAAGGGCAGGAAAGCAGCGACATATTAGGGACGAATGAGTTAGTTGATGACTGGGTCTACCTGTTGTTATCGGGCATTAGTACAATCATGTACAACAAGCTATCTTACCTCTGGATCTACCTTGGCCTGGTAAACCACCCCAGCACGTGGTTTGATGGAACCCTGCTTGATGGTGGGCTGTGTTTTGTAAACACTGGATCTGCCGAATGAGCTGCCTCCTCCTCCGCCTCTTCCTGTATCCACGGTGCAGGCTGCTGCCGCTGCCATGGTTACTACTTTATATCACAAACCTATATCTCAGTGTTAGAGTTGTATATCCACAGAAACTTGTGTATCCTATTATGACTTTAGAGTTGTCCTGGAGAAGTCCGAATCCTAGTATATTATGTAACCATAAAATACTGAACCAAGCCCTCACTGGCTATAAACTTATATTGCGGAACCGATTGGTACCTTTCAAAGAGCCAAACCAGCAAATTATGAATTATTAATAATCCAGCGTATAAAAACACACAGAGACACCTGTGAATCCCTATATTGCCCTCCGTATAGTTCACAATTAGTGAGGTCCACAACTTGTGCACTACTGTGAGGAAGTAATCGGCACTTTGATCAAATAATACCTTTAGCTTAGAGACGATTAGTTGTTGACTCTAAGTCACTGGACAACTAAATATCGGCAATGATTCTAAAGAGTATGCAACATCAAAGCTGTGGTAAATGATTATCTAAGATAATCGTTCATACACAATGTATATAGACGAAATCGTCGTAAATCATAATCCAGTCACTATAAAGTTATAAACTAGTTGATTCCTATACCATTCTAGCCTGAATCAAAGACAGTAAGTAAATCCTGCATGGAAGCTTCAGTCCTGTTCTTGTTATGTGTCGAGGGACCAAGCTCAGAATATCACACCTTACACATAAATATGCCACCACTAATCGTATCACTCTATGTGCTAATCCTAGTGAATCGTCGAGGCAATTAAGCGGGTAATCCCGTGTTACGTGTAAGCATTAATCCCAAGTCGTATTAATGGATATGAGCCGATAATCCTTC
>JAXGGS010283619.1:0-14390 GCA_035585475.1 Armandia brevis | reverse complement strand
GTGTCTGTATAACCGTGTGTATGCTCACAGGTAAGCACCTGGCTGGAAAGTGGAAATATCATCAGCTATAAGGTAAGATATCACAGCTTATGTTGAAGTTATTCTAGGTAAAATAATACTCTATTAAGGCGCAATCATGATGAAAGTTGTGCAACATGCGAAGTGTTCGGAGGCTTTCTGCTAACTAACGGTAATTTAAATTTTGAATTAGTGTGTTAGAGATTTGGCCGTTACTTCGGGGAATCACGTGACGGAGATCAGATGATCTCTGACCAATTACGTTAATCCGCCCGGTGTGCGTCACACATGTGTGAAAGGGAGTGGCGTAACTGGAATCAAGGTGCGGCAACCTTGCCGTGACAAACACCGGACAACTAAATGGGACATAAACAAAGAAACATACATGTTAAACAATACACAAACATTTCAAACATTGACAATATATTTTACTCTTCAACAGCTTACACATACACATGTCACCATGTTTATAATTACAGGCTTCTGTGTTAATTATCTATCCGATGTGACGAATGCTAGAGTGTAGGTGTGTGACTTAAATGCTGATAACCCAATGTACTTGTGTGCTAAAAAACAACACTTGTATGAAATATCATTGATGTTTTTGAGGTGACCGCATTCGTTTATGTCAGCCAAAATGATGATCGAAAACATCAGGTTCCACCATGTATATTTAGTATAGAGGCGTTCACAGACAGTCTCTACAAACTATTTAGCGGCCCTGATAATAATACCCACCATATGATTACCGAAGAGGTACAAAAAATACCTGTGAAATAATGCCTATTTGCGTTAAAAAGGCTGACAGTCACTTGGGGCATTATGGGCATTTTTTCTCATAATATTTTGTACTTGCTCTTTATAATTTAATAATATTTTTCTAACATTTCTACTTAACCGGCTAATATTTTCAAAATATCTCTAATATCTGACAATATCCGCACTTATCCTGAAATATTTTCATGAAATTCCCGATCAACTACAAATATCATCCACACCATTTTGAACTATTCCTAGCTCTGACGCCATGTTGTTAATTATTCTACAGTATTTTAGATCATTCTTTGATATTTTCTTATATTTTGGTACTATTCCCTGAAATTCGATAATATTAATGCTTTTATTCAACAAGATTTTGATTCAATTTAATCTTAAAATCCTTATCCGGAAGAAACTTTTTAAAATCCTTAATATTCATGCAATTATCATTCTAGCATATTTTCACAATAATTTCTATTAAATATCCAATGATAACCACCTTCGTCATTGTTGTATCTGACTGGCCAATCTGAAAAGCTTCCACATATCTGTCTTATTGCCCGTTAGAATGCAACACGTAGTCATTGGGAGCGCGCTGTCCCGCAAATCCCATTACACATACAAATACTGCCTGTTGGTGAAGCATTTGTTTCAACTTGATGCACAAATGTCGCCCTTTTAAATTGTGGATGCATCACATATTTACATGCCCGTGCTTTTAAAGGAGGATCTTATTCTACGAAGTTAATAGCCCACACCTTCCGACAACACCTTGACTGCCTGTCCAGAAATTTTGAATAAATTCGGACAGAAGTTAAAGCAATTATTGGCGATTAAATTGAAATTGATATGATTGTATCAACAAATGTATAAGTCGGGCTACTTATCTGGGCTACGCTGTACGCTCATTCATTTTTTTTGTCAGATCGCTGTGTTAATCAGTGTGCTGTGACAAAAATTAGCGCAGGCTGTCGGTTGGTTTCCCCTCCCTCAGGACGTACGCCTTTCTCCCCATGCAAGAGACCATCGACGCTGAGCCCCTCCGCCCCCTCTTAGCCGCCGGGAGACGTATGTGTAACTCTCTGATCAATAACTGATAACCCGGCACACTCATGTTGACGTTTTATATTTATTTCTCCTAGAGGTTCAAATAACGACATGATAACAATACATCATTATACTGCAAGCTCTATTCATCACACTTGACATGTCGTCGACCTCCAGTAATAAATGTGTGAATCACGAGTATATTAATAAATTCCACAACATTCAAGATAATGACGAAACATATCCGTATGCTGTAAGTTGTATTTAACACAGCATCTGTTATACATGTTACAATTCGGCGGCCCCAATATCAATATTGATCGTCAGGCGTCTTTGAGTTCTGCTCCGGGTGCGGCAGCCAGCGATAATAAACGTCATCGTATCTTTTTAAAATGTATAATATTAATCCCGGCGCATGATGACGAAGTTTTCATTTATTTATTCATCATTTGCATGTTCCGAATCATGCATGCTGATAGCACTTCACTAGCGTTAATTGTGAGGGTGACTTTCAAATGTAGAGCTCACATAATTTAAACCTATCCCCCTCGACAGTAATGATTCTCGATGTATCACCATCTGGAGACCAAATAGGTCATACTCCGCCGGCTAGGATGTGCTTCTGCACGGTCCGATGTCACCCCGCCGAGCTACATGTTGCATATCGACACCTAAAACAAACAGCGTGTGACATCGAATACGAAAGTTTCAAATCAAATCTCTACTGTGGGTCCTCCATGTCATGTAAGAGTTTTAATTTAAACACCGAGATAATTCTGTTCATCCGCTGTCTTATCTATCATGGACATTCTGTGCAGCTAATTTCAAGTCTAGAGAACACTGCATACCTGGGATAACACTTTGACTCCCAAAAGTCAGAGCGCTGTGTTTAGCAGTGTGCTGTGACAGAAAATTTTCTATCAGAGCCCTGTGTTAAGCAGTGTGCTGTGACAAAAAATGGTTTGTCTTAGATGAATATTTACCTTTTATTGCAGCGCATTTCATACATAGCTTTACATCGGAGACGAGCACATGTGCATGGATAGCACGGACATGTGTCTCAGCGCCAAGTAGTTGTGAAATTTGTTGGATTTACCCAATGAATATGCCTAGTCTAGAGAACACTGCATACCAGGAATAACACTTCCACTCCCAAAAGTTTCATCAGTCTTTTAAAAGCGATGGCATTACAGGTGAATTCGACCTGTTCATTATTGATTTCATCATTTTAACAGCTTGTTTCGGGATTTCAAGCAGACACTTTTCTCTTTTGTTTACCATGTTGGCTTCTCAAAAAAGCGCTCTAGTGAGATGTGCGCCGGCTGACAATATACACAAAGGTCAGTGATAGGTCAGCCCGGCCCACATACACACAATAACTATACATCACTATGGGACAATACTATTCTCCTCGACACTTGCAATTGGGAACTATATTCTCCAATATTTGTCCAAAAAAAATTTGTCTGAATTTTTTTATCAGAGAGCTGTGCGTAAGCAGTTTGCAAAAAATTGTCGGAGGACGCGCTGAATGAGTGTACACTGCAGTCTGACATTAGTATACCAATTTACATAAGATTCCACAATATTTTGAAAAAAATACACATTTATTTATTCTAAGTTGCGTTCAACCCAACCTATTTTGTACACCAATTTTAATTATCCGGCAATATCCAGCAATATCCGGCAATATCCGGCAATATCCGGCAATATCCATCAATCTTGTTCATCGATCTTTATCCATCTGATATTCTCAATTACTTTTCAATAATCATGACATAATAATTATTATTCCGATCCTCACTCTCGCACATCCCAATTTATTTGTAATTATTTGCAATAATTTTGATTCATTTTTACAAATCCTTCTTTATCTTGTGTCATTTTACCTCCTATCCTGAAATATTTTCCTAAAATCAATTCTTATTATCGTCTATAGTAAAGAATCTTGCTATAATATATTTAATCTTCCTCTAATTAATTTGCATCATTATTAATTATTCAACATCATTCATCATTCTAAAATATCATCAGAATGCCCCAAGTGACTGTCAGCATTTAAAACAGTGATGCCTCATTCGTCATATGCTGAAGAGAGCAGCTTGTAAGTTTTACCTAGTGCATCCTGAACTAGGAAGTCATACTTGCACTGTACCATTGTCGCCGTAAATTCTTATCAACAATTTTCAAGTACTGCTACTATACATTATTTTTAATAAAGATTGAACTAAAATCTTACATTTCTGCCATCATAATTGGCCTGAAATGGCGTTTCTTTGACATTACTGTGTTTACTTAACTGAATACAATGACAAGGTTAAAGTCATTTATCAATCTATATAGTTTGATATCAGACTATGACATTACAAATTTAAATTTTTCAGATGCTTGTTCAACATGCCCAAAATCAATTGGTCAGGCAAAATACCGTATCAGCCGCAAATGATTTCTACGGAACATTTATTTTTTTTGGAATGGCAAGAGTAATGATTGGAACATTAAGCATTTTACTCCAAATTGCAGCAATTGTTTTTGCAAACTTCAGTTCTGTCTGGTCGTTTGCTTATATTGGCCAAGGAATATGGTGTGGAGTGTTTGTAAGTAAGTCCCATATTGATAACGTTCAGTTTATTCAGCATTCATTAAATACGTGAGTTCGATGAACTTATTTCTCCGACAGTTTATGTTGGCTGGTTCGTTTGGAGTGGCAGCTGGAAACTGGAAATCTAAATGTTTGGTATGTATCTGCCAGATCAATTAGTCATTTCAAATTAATCATGCAGGGAGACATTTATGATTCGCATATATCAAACCCTTTCTTACATCATGACTGTTTGTCATTGAATTATGCATATGTTTTTTCGTAGACATGCATGTGCTTATTCGCAATTAGTTTCGTTCCTCATATGTGTAAACTGACACTCTGTAGAAATGTACTATTTGAATGACAATCCTGACTTTAAACAAATTAATGACATGAATGAAGGTACAGACATGTTTAATGCATTATATTTAAGTGGTTGAGCAAGTTAGAATGTCTTCAAATTAACACTGCATTTAATTACTTAGATTTTGACGAACATGGTGATGGCCATTCTGTCTGTATCCATATTTGTTACCACTCAACTTTTATTCGGCGGGATGGGGATCGGTGAAATTTTGAATTGCAGGAACTGTTCAAGCAGCTGGGGGGTAAGTATGCATAAACCTTTCTTTCCGAAGGTTACATCAGTAACAATTTAGGGATTAGGAGACCTACAATATGCACTCATAGATCATATATATCCATTGCTGATTATATAGCAGTAAACATTATGGCAATTAAGTGAATTAATCTACATACGTCTATAGTAACGGAAACATTATCATCAGATTACGCTGAAAAGTCAGATACATTTTCGCTTAAAATATTTCAGGGGGCAAAGTCGGTATTGTTTAGCCTAATTGGTGTGTTGGGTATAGCTGAAGCTATTTTTGACATCATGTCAGCTGTATTGAGTTGTCAAGCTGTCTGCTGTGGACATCCAACTACTGATGTAATAAGGAAATATTGACCTGATGGACAAATAAAATTACCTTGGATATTTTGATGTATAATTTGATAAAATGAAAAAACGCGAGATGCACGATTCGCCAATCAATTGTTGTTTTTGCATTTAGGCGGATGCTGACAATATGGTCCTTGGCACCCAGAACACCAACCAGTCTTACATTAATCCAGCTGCCCAGCAAGGCGACGATATACAATAAACTATGCACGTACAGCAAGTTTAACTACTCCCAGGCTGACAACAATATCAAGGGTTTGCCTCAACTCTAACGCAACACCAAACCATCAATGTGTTTTCTGTCATTCATATCTTAACCTATTACTTATATACCTGATCTTACCTGTACAATATATTCATTATGCATTGATTATGTACCGCATATCTTATCATACAATATCAATCATACAAAAGATGTCCGAAACTAATTAATTAGTAATGGTTTTCATTATAATGGTATTATCAATGTATTTAATGTATCTTGAACTGATCTGAAATAATCATTTATGTCCAATGAACAGTGCAGTTAAACAGACGGAAATCAAGCTCAGCCACACAAGGTCGATGAAACCGACATGGACTTTTATACAAAGAGGTCCGGGCTTTTGCTATGAATTAAACATGTAATAAATCAACACATTACACATGCTTCATTTGATTTTAAGTTGATTGGCACCAACATTTTGTGAACATGTTTCTATCAATATAAAAGCATAAGCCTCATCAGGTTCCTTTTTTTGAAATATCAGAATGCAGGCAGATCTTCAGTGTTCAATCATAATGATTTGTAATGCCACAATTGATTAGTTGTTTAGTGCGTGTAATGTCAAGGCAATACAAGCATGGTACATCAATGCTACAGTGAACGAACAATTCGAAAATAATAAACTTCCTTGAATCTGATTTTCTTATTATTTTTATTGAATGCTTTAATACCATCGAATAACTTACATGGTCAATGGTGCAGTGACACCGCATGACTAAAATGTACTTACATATGGATGTATGTGCATCAGACATCAAACATGCACATACCTGTGTTTATGTATGAGGATTAGCGAAGGTTTGGACCAAGGATTTTCTGAGCCAAGTGATATTGACTGCAGGCATACCCACTAGACCACTCTGTCTCAAGTTGTATTCATTATTGACTGATAAAATGTGATGGGCAAAAACCACATTCCAACTGGAGATAAAGCATACAATTAAACAGGTTTATGAAGCAATGGAATACTCTTAAATGAATGAACAAATTCACGTTATTTCTTTTATTCTATAAGGCGTACACTATAATTGCATAGCGAGCTAGCAAAATATATACTACCCTAAATCTTCCACTTGATTGATTGTATTGTACGTGACTAACAAAAAACTTATCATTATTATTTTTATTATTATTATTATTATTGTTAATGTTATTTTCTATATATTGACACTCATCCGTATTACTCTATCTACTCCACTAAAGTTGATCGACACAAGCAATATAGTAAGGCCCCATCAAATTAATAAGTTGTTTCTCAGGCTTTTATTTACCTGTGACGAAGAGTGTGGGCGTCAGGTCTAGTTTTGTTGTTGTTGCTTTTGTTGGCCAAGGAGGGTGCGGCAAGGTTTGTTTATTTTTGCGAAAAAGGGGTCGTCAGGTTCTTTGGGGTTTTTTTGCCAGGAATTTTCTTTTTTTGGGGGGGCAGGTGCCTTTTTTTAAAAAAACATTTGGCCCATTTTAAGAGGTTTTAGGCACTTTTAGGGGGTATTCCTTGGTATTTATTTTTTATTTTTCCATTTTTCTTTTTTTTTCTTCCTTGTCAATTAGGGGCGGCAAGAGAGGGCGGGGTGCCTCAGGCTCATGCGTGCGGGCCCTGAGAAAAAACTTATTAATTTTATATGGCCTAATGTATAACATGCCCATGATTATGTAACAGGAAAGATAATGTGATATTATACCATAATCTTTTCATGTTAACTATCAAACCACTGTAATATGCGCGGCTGATGGCCGTACTCATCTGAGTGCAACTCAGTCGCTCATCTTGTGGATCGGCAGCTTTCAACCATGTTGGCACGCTGAATGAGGTGAGTGCGTGGTGCGACCGGGATAAGTGCCAGATGCACGGAACGACCACCGCGCCCCTGGAATTGATCCGATGGCAAGGTGCAACTTCCGTGTAAATACTCGTTAACTGTGACCCAGTTGGTCGACCGAGATCTCCATTCGGAATCTTGGTGAATGACACAGCTTGGGGTAACATGCGTGGGCACGGTGCGGTATAAGACGGCGCGCTTCCGCTCGCACAGCACTCAGAGTTTTGAGCAAATCCCAAGTTGTATTATGTACCGTTGTACTTAATAAAACAGGAAAGTTTCATGTTCAACACATCTGCAGCTTGTTATATGTTGTCTTGAGCCCGAGATTCTACACCACTATTATGATGTATGAATAAACTTACCGATCCTCCTATGCTAATTTCTGTATACTTCCCCTCGCCGTTCTATAATGGTAGCTATATAAACCCTCGTGTCGATTATAAAATCAATCCCCCCCCTCTCTCATCCTACTATAATGTTGATTACATAAATAATGCTGTCCCATGATGATGCTTCTAATAACCCTCCCGCTCGATTATTTCATCAATATCAACCCCGCCCTTTTATTAGCATATACTCATAAACCTACTTATTGTCAAAGTAACTATATGAAGTGGGTTGGTTTTAAAGATTACAGATTGCATTATATAATGAGTTTCAAATTAAACCAGCTAGTGTCTGTATCTGGTCTGGTGTCGTTCGAGATATCCGAGTCGTGATATCCGAGTCGTGATATCCGAGTCGAGATATCCGAGTCGAGATATCCGAGTCAAGATATCCGAGTCAAGATATCTGAGTCAAGATATCCGAGTCGAGATATCCGAGTGTGATATAAACCCGTGGATTTCAATTTACGCCGAAAATGGGAAATGAACGTTTATCCGCGTGGAAAGTTAAACACAACATCCCTAATCATAGAATAAATAATTAATCTAGCATTTATATCTGTATCGGCCTAAACTGAAATCAACGCATATATATCACGCTCGGATTTTTGGACTCGGATATCTCGTATTCGGATATCTCGACCTAAATCGTCTGATCTAGCCTAAACTACCTACCACGGTAGCGAAGCCACTGCTTCTATTCCACCGGTATCCTTGGCACGCACATCTCAAGATCTAGCGAGGCGATGTATTTCATTGATAGCAATTGAGTTGTAACAAGCTCCCTTCCCCCGCACACTAGCTTATTGACTGCCTTAAATCAGCAAGGCCCTTCGTACGGCCAGGGTAAGCCAGCTTTATTTCGCCAAGTCGGGCTAACTAATACGACAACCAGGATCTTCTACATTGATATATGTTGCGCCTATATATGTTGGCCGGTAGATATCTACAACATGTAAACCCATCCGCGCTGTATTGGTATGAACCCTCCCCCCCCCCCCACACACACACACCCTTATCATATTTACGCCCAATATTTGTATAAAAAACCGCCCGCCTTCCTGCAAGCATAATGATATAAAAAGGCCTGGCATTGGTAGTTATATATAAAACCCTGCCCGCTTTCCTAGCTGTAAGTATATTTATATAAAATCCCGTTGATCCGGTACTGATGTTAATATAAATAAAAACGCACTCCGGTACTTATATTGATATTAATAACCCACCCTCCCTCCTACTAATATATATTTATAACTAAACCCAAATCGCCCGCCCCCCTACAAGTATATGTGTATAAAAAACCTGCCCGCCCTACTACTATTGTGTGTTTATTTATACAACCGCCCGCCCCCCTGTAAGTACATTAATATAAATTTTAAAACCCGCCGGCACTACAGTACTGATATTTATATATCAACCCACAAGCCCGCCCTACTGTAAGTTTATTTATATATAAACTCGCCCGTCTTCCTGTAAGTATATTAATTTAAAAACCCAACCATCTTCCTGTGCTATATTGGCACTAGCGGAATATATTGCCTTTGTGTATCAAGTCATGTCACTTAAATTGCTATGGGCCTCTATGCAATCACTGAAGAAAACCATCCACATTTTCAATGTAAAAGTATTCTAGTCATCGATGCAATTCAGTAAGTGATTTTTGAATAGTCCTTTTGCGTTTAAACTTCATGACTTTATTTCTTGAACCAATTTGCAAAATTCGGCTATAAAGCTTCTTCCATTGACTTCACACAATATTTCTATAAATGACATGGAATGAATACTTTTTATGACCTTTTTAGTCGAGGCAGATTGTTGATTCATCACATTAGCACCATTACATTTGATTAGCTAGTCAATATAGCAGTGACAAATTTATACCAGGCCAAACTTCTTACTAATCCAAGGCCATACGGCCTTAATGCTGTAGTTGAAAACACGAATTGTCTATGTACAGGTTTATAGAAAATTCAGCATATCTATATACATATACATATAGCATGCCGTTGTCATGTATGCAGACCAGCATTTAGGGAAAATAGTTGCTAGGTTTATCGGAAACATTTTACATAATTTGTGATATTTCGTAATATTATGAATAATTAGCCCGGGTCACCCTACTCGATTTGGTTCCTTATGAGGGGAGATAAATGTGTTGTTGTTGCTATTTGTTTTTTTCTATCTGGAATTATTTCGGCACGAAGACTAAAACAAGATGCATCGGCCGGGAATCGAACCCGGGCCGCCCGCGTGGCAGGCGAGCATTCTACCACTGAACCACCGATGCTTATATTTAATGAAAATAATGTCATAATTCAGCCCCAGAAGTATATCTCTTATGCTTGAGGTGGATCCATAAAGACACACTCAGTCTGTCATGGACTGCCAAGTATAGTTACTAATATCAGATCGCTGTGACGGAGTTTACTGAGCGTAACTGACCGCAGACGACCAAATGTATGACGTCATCAAGGTGATGCACCTCATATTCGGCGCTGCTGATCTGTGGGCTGGCAACACAAAGGCGGAATACACGTCGGTGAACTAATCAAAGCTAATCATAGAATCTAATATCTAATCTAAACAGTGAGAACAATAGGCCTTTAATTTGTTCTAGTTTTAACCTATGCTGACTAAATCGATTGTTCTGATTCTGTCTTGTGTAAAAAACGGTATCCTTTGCTCCATTAAAACGTATAAGTACGGGATTTATAAGGCAGTAGAATCAAAATGTCGCCCGAGTTCTCATCAACAGGTGAGTTGCCGGATAAGAACAGGCACCATCAACAGTCAATAACCTCGATCCCGGCCGGCACGTGCGCTCGGTACACTAAACTCGATCAATTTCAATTCAATCTAAGACTGAGAATTTTCCATTAGGACGCGTGGTATTATTTTCGAATCGTTGTGCGAGTCGCGAAATGAAACCTTACTGCCGGAAGAAATTCATACCTATATACAATGACACCTATACAACGATGTACCTTTGTAGATATTGTATTGTAATGATATTTACTTTTACCTTTGTAGAGAGTCGTTCTTTCAAATAGATACATTTCAAAATTAATCAGATAGAAACATCGAGGCCGGCAGTTTCAGTAAATGCTACATGACGCATTAATAGGATGACCCGATCGACAAATCAACAGCCAGATTATTCAGATATCTTTAATAGGACATAAAAGTATCAGTAATCTCATGTGTTTCTCTAAAAGCTGCGTCCCTATATTCTAAGTTTTGAAACAAATAAGAATGTAGACTTTTGAAATGGTATAAATCAGATTGATAAATGACACGTACATATGTTGATGAGTGTCTCAGTTTGTATTAATAGGCGGCACTGTATGGATCCATGCATACTGATGACTGATGACCCTATTGTACGTTTGCTGCAAAATGACTGACATTTCGAGGCCCCTATAGTAAAGTAAATGTTTTATTGACATACAATTTCTTAAGCGGTTCTCAAACTTTTCTTTGTTTTCTGATGGGTATCATATCTCTTTAAATTAACATTTGCGTTACAAGAGTAATGCTCTCTTTTCATGTGATGCCCTGAACAAACCGACGTTAAAGATTAGTATACACACATTACCATGTTTAAACAAGATCACTCGCTGTTAAGATTATTAAGAAGAACAAGATATCTGACGAATCATTGATGAAACAATTCGTTTATTGTCTAAAAGTATCACAGAAGAAACAGACGTGTCGGGAAGGACATCGGCATGGGCATCTGTGCGCATTTAACGTGGAAATGGAGTATAATTATTGTTGGAATTTTTAAAAGTTCGTAATATTATTTGTACCAATTTAGTATTTATCTTGATTATGCATTTATCTGTTAAACAATCATCGCAGACAGTCTGAAACTTACATTGCTCTTTTTAGGCATTACAGAAACTGAAGGAGCACCATATCATTTTGGAGGTGTTGAGTACTCATTTCATTCCCAACTATTCGGATTGAAGGACGCTATGGAACATTGTGAAGATAACCATCTTGGAACTCTGGCCATAGTGGACACCGTCGTGTTACAAGAAATGCTATTGCTTGCTTGGTAAACTCTTATTACGAATCTTTGTACTACAGCAGAAAACAAGGTAGTCCCATGTTATACATTTTGCCAACTATTTCACCTGCTCCAACTTAACGACATGTACATCTTTTTAAACTGTAGCCAGGACAAGTGGAAATGCTCGGACAACGATATATGGATTGGCTTATCCGATGTTTTCGCTGAAGGACAATTTCGTTGGTTGAACTCCCGCGTGCTAAACTTCACAGATTGGTGTCCTGGTGAACCAAACGGCGGCGATAGCGAAAACTATGTAGCATATACAGCCAATATAGGCTGCTGGAATGACGTGGGAGGTAATTCTCAGAGAAACTTTGTGTGCCAGAATAAACCAGGTGATACATAGTGCGAGCCCCGCCTTTACATCTTGAAACTAATCGTTGTATTTGTCTCAGTTAACCAAATAACTGTCGTTGTTCCTTTTAGCTATCCATCCTGATTACAAGTGCAATTCTACGGACAAATCTTGTTTTAAGTACGCTATTGATGTCAATGTCACTGGTTGTCAACCATCAATTTCACTGGAACCGAAGAAAATCGAGAAACTTTCACATGATCTGTCATCGTGTGTTATGGCTTGTGGAACATCGACACTATTCAAATGCATGTAAGTATATAAGGATTTTGCAACTTAATACTGAAAACCGGTGTGGGTTATGTATTCATTCACATATTTGTGCTAACACTGAATACATATCCAAAATAGGTCTGTGATATATGAAAATGGAATATGTTATTTGTACGACGAAATAATCGCATCTGATGATAGACAGTGCGGGACTCAGTTACACGGACGTTATGTCCAACTTACAGATCAAGGTGTTCATTTAGTTATAGCCTAAATAAAAGAAATAATTTGATTTTGCCTGAGACCATATTTGATTGTGTTTGTGACTATGTTTAGTGATAACGATTTCGAGAAGAAACCTTTCGGCTGTACATCCTGAAGCGACGTATTGTGAGGCGAGACGGACATGTCATCACGACGGAATGCAGCTACTTACCATAAAAAGCTTGGCGGAGGAGAGAGAAATTTTGTCTGAGTCAGCCACGATTAATAATAATTCATAGTTTGTTTACGGAAATATTTGTCATGTTGCATAGTGGTCAATTTTGTCATGGACAGCACATGATAGCTTCTACCGGGGTTTTCGATTGGTCGAATGCATACATCGGCATTGTCAAATCGATATTGAGATGCCCTGTTTAATCATATACGGAATTTTTCTTAAAGCTTACCGCCTTCTGAGAAGATGTGGGTTGGATTAACCGACATCGTTACAGAGGGAGCCTGGAAATGGGAGGATAACACCTACGCCGTATACACCAATTTCAAAGCTTCCGGTGTGGGTAGCAGTGGTCAGCCAGATGGCACAACAGCCAGTAATTGTGTCACAATAACGAAAGAGTCAACTGGAGATGGATACTGGGAAGATGACCATTGTGCTGTCACCTACAGGTTTGTTTGTCAACCAAAATTGGGACATGATTATTTGCCGGCGTCTCTTTCATCAAGCCAGTCCTTCGAATGTGGAATAACGGGTGTCTCGGAAACTGTTCCTACTGTACCTGAGCAAGATAGTTCTACAAACACACAATCCGGCGGCCGTGTGTCAACCCTTCAAACGATGACCACATCTGTAGATAGGTTTGTCTCGGAGGCAAACCAGTCGACACTAAAAACAGAACTATATACTAACGAAAGCTATATATCGGGGTCAGTTGTGTCCACCCATCAATCTTCTACCGGTATGAAAAATCTGACAAGCATGCCGTCACAAGAACCGGAGAATGCCTCTGCTGATTATCCCAACATGTTCACTGCGACACAAATGCCGTCCCTTGACTCAGATATAGGTGGTAAAATCATCTTCGTTATTTATGCTGGTTTTTGTACAGTATGTTCCGATAATCCTATTGTTTTGTACTGTTTTTACGTTAACACTACATTGCTATCAATAGAACATTGGGAGAAACAATGCATTTGTTTCCTTCCATTTTTATGAAACGAACATTTAAATATTTTCAGAAACAAACTACTCTCAATCATCCATTGAGACCAGTTCCTTAAACTTAACAACTTCAACTAAGCTAGGCACCAGCACATCTGAAGGTCATCATTTGTCCCTAATCAACACAACTAAAACCAATGGATATCAAACAAGGGTCAATAGTAATCTGACAAACATGCCGTCACAAGAACCGGAGAATGCCTCTGCTGATTATCCCAACATGTTCACTGCGACACAAATGCCGTCCCTTGACTCAGATATAAGTGGTAAAATCATCTTCGTTATTAATGCTGGGTTTTCTAAAATAGGTTCCAATAATCCTATTGTTTTGTACTGTTTTTACGTTAACAATACATTGTTATCAATAGAACATTGAGATCGAGAAACAATGCGTTTGTTTCCTTCCATTTTTATGAAACGTACATTTAAATATTTTCAGAAACAAACTACTCTCAAT
>JAXGGS010283508.1:0-14390 GCA_035585475.1 Armandia brevis | reverse complement strand
CACACACAGACTCACTCATTCACACACTCAGGCGCGCACTCACAGACTCATCTCTGCCAGGTCCTAGCTCCGCCTCATCCGCCCCCCCCCCCTTCTCCCCTCTCGCCCCTCTCTCCCCTCTCTCCCCTCTCTCCCCGCTCTCCCCGCTCTCACCGCACTCCCCTCTCTCCCCTCTGCCCCTCTTTCCCCTCTGGCCCCTCTCTCCCCCCTTTCTCCACACATAGACTCACACATTCACACGCACACACGCGCGCGCACTCAGAGACATGAACACACGGGCGTGAGACTCATCTCTGACAGGTCCGACCTCGTCTCTGTTAGGACCGAGCCCCCTCCCCACCCAAACATAGACGTATCATATATCAAAAATGAAATAAAAGGGGTACCTGACGCCCCTACCTAAAAAACAAAACAAAATGCTGCCGCACCCCCTATTTTCTGGAAAAAAAAACAAACCTGCCGCACCCACCTCTTCATAAAGAAAAAAATCCTGCCGCACCGACTCTGGTGATAAAAAAAAACAAAAAAAAACCTGCCGCCCGCACCCCCCTCTCAAGCAAAAAAAAGCTTGAGAAACTAATCATTAATTTTATGCATCCTAATGTATTATACCGATATTCATAATCAGTCAATCACACGAGTTTATACCATTGTCGTGACTTAGGATAGGCCTCTCCCTCATGCATGATCACATGCAGTCAGTGTTTGTATTCGCCGGATACAAATATCGGCTTTATCAGGATTGAAATGTGTGGCCATATGAAAGCAGAGATAGATTAGCATGGCTCAATAGAAGGAATTGTCATCACTGTAATATGATACATGTGAAATACTTCTTAACTATTACTTTCAAAGATAAATTTGGATCGTATGTATTCGAAACAGGTACCCCCAGTAGTGAAGATGCCATCCATTATGGTATGTTAATAAGTAGTATAAGTGAGGATGCCACTTCAACATGTGACCCCTTACTGCCGAGATTTGACCCTGACCTTGCGTTGAAGGACAGAAGTATACCTGGACGCACAAGTTAGATAGGCCTACATGACGACGGATAAGAAAAAAAGGCTCTCATTCATCTCATTTCATGTGACAACTGAATACCTAGAAACATATAGGCGCCTACAGGTCTCATCTTGTATATATCAACTATCATTGCAGTAGAACAATACCAATATGAGCAGCTCGTTGACGTTTGGAAAAGTGAGACGTCACCATTTAGACATTCTCCATGGTTGGATTAGAGCATTGGGCTGGGAAGATGATTTGAATCAGGTTAAAGCCATGTTCACCTGTACACCGGATAGGTGGATTGCTGCTGAACTCGATGGGAAACTAGTCGGTAAGATTTTATGGACATAGATATGATTTAGACAAGATATTTCCCGTTCCTTGTGATATACATTTGCGCTGTGGATAACTTATTAAGAGAAATTGAACTTTTGAACTTTGGCAGTTTGTTTTGTTTGATATCATAGAAGTAATGTGAAAAATCAGCGACCGTCGCTTATCAAAATGTCCTTTTTTAGACCATTCTATTGTTGACTATTGCAGCACCTTACTCTTGTATTGAAGAATTCTATTCTTATATGTACATACATATAATGTAGTCTCAACGAAATGCAGAAAGTCACATAGCTCGCATTAATTTAGTGACAAAATTTAAATGTCAAATATTTATCATTTGAAAGATATTTAAAAGAGGCGTTTAAAAGGCAGATTTTGCAAGTGAATTATCATAAATTCACTTGCAATTTATTAATTAGTGATAGTCACTTATTCAGATTTTTGAAGGGAATTGTCATAAATTCACGTGCAAATTAAAAGTTAGTGACTGTCACAAATTTTTAGTTTACAAGTGAGATTTCATAAATTCAATAATTAGTGACAGTCACTAATTTAGAATTTTGCATGAAAGATGACAAATTCACTTTCTTGAAAATAAGTCCGCATTTCTGAGGATTTTCCGCATTTCATTGAGACTGCCCTATATGCTCTTTCTAGGACTTGGAGCCCTTAGGATTGAACCTGAGGAAGTCAATGGAAGTTTTGGTTAAAACCATGACCTAAGCCAAGTGCCACTGAGGACAACTTTATGTACAAATCAGTACGATCTCCGCTATTTCATTTCCATTTACTTACTCTCTATTTTGAAAGATTGCGTTCCCTCCTTTAACTGCATATATACTTGATATGTTATGCGGTTGTTGAATTTACACCTTCTAATTTATGGAATTTTAGACGCATCTTACTGTATTATCAACCAATACAGACACACGAATGTACGCTGGATTTCATCAAAATAAATATCTGGGCACAAAGCCCGGCCTAATTTTATACATACAAATAAACCCAGCGTGTGTCTCATGTATTTCAGAGCAATATAAAAAGTATGCAGTTGAAGGTTTATTGCCGTGAATTCACCTATATATAAAATTTAAATATGAATTCTAATGCGTAGAAAATTGTGAACACGAATTGAAGTATTCAAATGAGAAAATATGACGTTCACAAATGCTTAGAATACTATTTGTTAGGGCTCAGGTGCATATAATGAGGTCTGGTTTTTAAATTCATGTCGACCCAAGGCACAGTTAAAAGCTTTAGAATTTCCGTCTCTCGTCACCTACTTCAATATATATTCAGGTACATTCACATGACCTAAGCCAAGTGTCACTGAGGACAACTTTACGTACAAATCAGTACGATCCCCGCTATTTCATTTCCATTAATTTACTCATGTTATTCAAAGATTTCGTTCCTCCCGTAAAGTGCATATACTTGATATGTTACTGGGTTGTTGAATTTACACCTCCTAATTTATGTAATTTCAGATGCACCAGACTGTATTATCAACTAATGCAGACACTTGAATGTCTGCTTAATTCATCCAATAAATATCAGGGCACAAAACCTAACCTAATTTTATACATGCAAATAAGCCCAGCGTGTTTGTCATGCATTTCAGAGCTAAGATAAATTATGCAGTTTAAGGTTTGTTGGCATGAATTCAGCTAGATATTAAACTAAAATTCAGAATATTTATGGCTGGCATCGTAGGCGATGAACAATTAGGTAATTGAATTGAGTGAATGTTCTGCATCAGTGTAGTATTCCAGTCTATGAACAAGACATATAACAAAGCTCGATTGAATTAACTTAACTTTCCGTTGTTTATTTAGTACCTCAGTAAATAATATCACACAAGTTGTGGGTCAACTACAGAGTGCCCCACATATTGAAGGGTGCCATCTTTATACCTGAGCCGCGCCCACACATATCTTGCCGCTCACCGAGATTCCTGAAGTGTATGTTGGTCAGTCAACGGGTAATTCCTTATTGCCTTATTGCTGGGTTAGTCCGAGGACACGGCTGTCCTTCCATTCATCTTGCATGTCTCTTGGATGTTTCGGGCACTCACCTGGTCCCCTTGCCAACTAGGTTGACAGTTGCCAAACATTGGGATGAGAGACTGATCAGTACTCAAGTTGGTCTTCTGATAATAAACTTCAAACTCTAACAATTAAAATGTCACTTCCCAAAAGTGCATAATGTATTAACACTGGAAACTTCCATTCCACCCTCCTTCGTCAGTAATCTTCCTTCAGGTATACCTTCCCGAATTTGCTCAAGTTTTGCGATGAGCACTCCTGGCACTAGATTCCATGACTGTAGTGGGTTGTAGAAGATCTGCACTTCTGGTGGAGCATTTCGAACATAACAGGTTACCCCGCGATGCACCAGCAACCGAGGGTTTGTGGGTGACACAAACTTTTGTCGTAAGCTCTGTTTGATGTTTCAATTGGTGCCACGCACCCTCATTGGTATCTTGGAAAGGGTGACTCCTCCGTCGTCATGTTGTTGCACTGAGGTTTGCAACATGTTCCACACCTTTTTAGGCAGTGCAAGCAGCAATCTCTCCTCAATATGCACACTATCACCATCAGCCCGGCCACTACAAGGCCGGCCAATATGGTGATGATGGTGTAGCTGTTGATTTACAGGTGAAAAGGTACAAATAGTTGTGATAGCGATGGCGCCACACCTATCTTCCGGATAGCAATGCTAGATGAAGCTTGAGCATAACAGTAGACATATTAATTGTTTGGTTGAGGAGCACTTTTCATTCCTCAAGTGCATTAACACTCTCCAGTACCCATATGTCCCCCCCCCCCTTGTAGTTGGTAGCTAGCGGACATAAATTTCACTGTAAAGGGGCCAGGTTTAAAGGCTGGTGCGGGAATATCTTAAGCATAAGCGTGGTCTGTTCATCATGGGAAGATGGCTACTGGGGAAGATATTTTGGGTGGCTACTTTAAGTGAAGTCGATTCCCTGAAAGGACTCGTTCAGCAAGGTTTCTATCAGTTGCAAAAACACCAAGCAGCGACGTTTGTCACTACCATCAATCAAGTGGTGGTGGAAGAAAACGAGACCCTATGTTACCTCAGAGAACACTCCAGCGCGATTGATTTTTCTGCAGGCCGAATTTGGAAGATTGTATGAGAATAAACAACCTGACAGTAAACCTTCATGCTGTAGAGAAGATTGTACTACTTACTGACCAGGTGACGACAATGGAGAGACGTGATACTATCAAGGGCATACATGGTCAGTTGCAACATGAACAAAGGATGCACACAGAAGGGGGAATGTTGGTCGATTTTGCGTTTTTCCTTTTTTGATGCTGTTTGCCCTAGCCAGGGTCTAAATTTGAGGATTTTGTCTTCATAGGGAAGTCATTTCCTCAAAAATGTCATCAGACGGGGTCAAAATTGTCAGATCAGGCTTTGTTCTGTTTCAGATATCTCCCCCGTATAGTGATTTTTTTCGTGACAATTTTGTCAAAAGGGTAAGGCTACCGGACATGGCGCGGAGCAGGTGCGTCAATTTTACGATCAAGTAACGCCCCGCACACACACAACTCGTCTCCATTACAGAGAGAGAGAGAGAGAGCGACGAAAAGTTACATCTCAGCTAGAACATACCAGCCATTGTTGGGTTAAAAACAAATCATAATGTGCGGTTTGTTGAAATTAGGGAACGCGAAAAGTCATCACTTAAAACTTCTTCACGGTTGGATTAGAGCAGCGGGTTGGAAAGATGACCTGAATCAGGTTAAAGCCATGTTCACTTACACCCCGGATAGGTGGGTTACTGCTGAACTCGACGGACAACTCGTGGGTAAGGCATTAATATTCACATGTATCAAATAGTTAGCAGAACTATTTGCTTATAAAACGAGTGATTATTGAGATACGTTAAAAATCATCACTTGAAACCCTACGTCTACAGAAGAATTTCTTTTTACCTCGTGACCAATGAAAGTCAGTTGTATTACAGTTTTCTATGTATGTATATAACATTTTATAACTTAGCACATGCACTTACCATCACTCTTTAGCACACAACACTTAAATTGTCTAGTTTTACCGCATATAACTGGATAATTAAAGTTTCTCATTTCTTTATTTGATTACTTTGTTTAGGACTTGGAGCGATTAGAATCGATTCTGAAGCCGCCCGTGGGGCTTATGGATACACAATGATAGCTCCTGAGTTCCAAGGATGCGGAATCGTCGCAAGAATCAACGATCATGTCGCCGACACCTACTCATCTGTCAATCTCTGGGGAAGTCCAGAGACAAAAATGGTACCCTTTTGGAAGAAATATTTCCCGAATATGAGTACTTCATTTGATATTCATGCAGTTACTGTTAGGCGTACAAATGAAAACAATTTGATTGAGCTTCCGTCACCTTCTGGATATGACGTCAAGTTATATAACAAAGCTGCCCATTTCGAGGGTTTAGTGGCTTATGATCAGAAAATACACCTCACAAGAAGACAGACCTTTTTAAATGTTTGGCTGCATGCACCCACCACTAGAACATGTCTGGTATTCGATAAGAGCGGCCATATTTGTGGATATGGATGCCTCAGACAGCAGACAAGTGATCTCTCCAGAATTGCCCCGTTATTTGCTGATAATTGTGACGTAGCTCGTGCTATATACGAGACACTAATGTATGCCGCGGGGCAGGGAAAGGAGAAACAAGGGAGAGGACATGTAGAAATGGCTTTAGTCGACAAAGAGAGGACATGGCCATTGATGACAGATGATTTTGTTGTAGTTAAACAAGCCCTTCTTCACAGGATTGAAAGCAGGGAGAAAGTGGCTTATGATTTATCAAATGTTTACGCCATGACCGATTTGTGTTTGTCTTATGTATAGAAAATTACTATCAACTTTCTCACATTATCGTGCGAGATGATTTTTCCAATTATTTCCAATCGTAATCCTTTAACGTTTGATAAAAGTATTATTATTTGCTTAAATAACAGTTGTTACCTTGATAATGAAAAATTTTAATAAATGTAGATATTGCAGTTCATAAGTTATTTTTCCTTTGCATGTTTAAAAATTGTATATAAACGAATGAAATACAAAGGTTTGCACAATAGATAGTAATAAATTAAAAATGATATGCTAGATGGAACATCTGTAATAACAGTTTGTAACGGATATCCGGAGCAACAGTATTTTTGTATCTTATCGTTACTGGTCTCCGACAAGTTACATAATTTAAGATTAGGCCCAATAAAGTTAATAAAATGTTTCATCAGTTTTTTCAACCTTGAAAATGGCGATGCGGCGGGCACCATTTTGTTTTCCTCGTTTTCTAAAGTGGCACGGCCCTTTTCTTATTTTTTCCCCTCGGAGGTGGAGCAGGCAGGCGTTTTTGTTGTTTTTTGTATTTCCACCCCGTCCGTTGTACGGCGGCCCCCTTTTTTTTTGGGGGGGGGGAGTTGTCAAAGTGACACGGCCCTTTTTTGTGCTTTAATGGTGGTGGGGGCAGGTATTATTTCGTTTTCTTTCTGGCTGAAATGGCGGCACCGGACCCATATGAAACCCATAAGTGCTGGTTAGCCATAACATCTTCAAGATGTAAGTAAATTTATAGGAAATAAATCTCCGCTATGTCCCTACGAACTCGGAGGTTGTTTGGGGTGCGGCCCTTATTATTTTAAGGCCTCGGAGGAGGTGCGTAGTGCGGTCCTTTCTTTCTTGTCCCTGAGGTGATGCCGGCGGGCGGCTTTTTGTTGGTTCTCAGACGGTTTCTGCCATGCGGGCGGCCCCTTTTTTTTTGGAAAAAAAAGGATATGCGGGGGGTTTCCCAGAGATGCGGCGGCCCTTGAGAAACATTTTATTAATTTTTCATGGCCTTAGTACAATAAATGGTCCGCTCAATGGAGCGGTAAGAAAGCATAGCAAGAATAGTGAGATTTGAGTTAATAATAATAATACGTGCCTTCGTTGCGCGGTTTAATCTCCTAAATACAGCTGTATGCAGCCCGGCGCTCTTGACAATAAATTTGGCAAGGTTGTACAATGTTTTAGGGTTGTCTGTTTTACTGAAAAGGTTGACAAATTCGACTTATACATTATACCCTGCCAGTAAATAGTTATTTCTTAGGGTAGAATACAATGGGCAGGTTGCAAGAACATGTAGTTCGTTTTCTATTGTATTACACGCTAGACATATTCTGTTTACTCTTTGGGCGTTACCATGACCCAGTCCCAATTTTAAGATAGTGATTCCGATATATAATATTTCTGTAGAAAAATACAACAAATTAGAATGAAAGGTTATTCTGGCAACTCCTAAAAGAGGTTGGTGCGCATGCATTTCCCAACATAGAACTCCATCACTTATACGAACACTTCAGGGCTGTACATAGCTCAACAGGTTTAGAAGGCTAGGAGGTAGAAGATGCACTCGTGTTGTACTTTAAATTTGGTTTACCTCACTTTCACACATAAACACATGTTTTCTCTGAATGAAGGCGTCGGCAAAGTACTGACAGCTGGTCATCGGTCTTAGAGGAGACAAGCACAGTGTCTTTGAGAACAATAGGGTTGGAAGGCAAGACCCGCCATGTGCAAACAATGTTTTGGAGGGGACACGAAGGTGCCCTTAAAATGTTGCACACAGTTTCTCTCACCTCATAAACCAGTCAATGTAAACTAGAATTTTCAAGAATTTACCATGTTTTCCCAAATATCAGATGGGTGGAAACATCTATCATAGTTACTTCAAGTTTGACTACAACTACACTGGGCTTTCTATAAAAACTGTTATCCCTATTCTGGGTTTTGTATGTAATTATACTTTTATGTAACGGGTTTTTATAAGGCATCAGTTGTACTCAAGATTGTTATAAAGTATCATACACATATGTCACATTTGACATGTTTTAAACATAAAAAGCCCATGCAGCGTTATTGACAGGCATGCGGATTTTGGTCAGCTTTGGAACGTAAATATGTAATCCATTTTTTAGATGGATTCACATTACGAACCATTTACTGTAAATGTTTATGTAAATATTGATTAACAGATTGTCGGGTGTCGGACCACTGAGAGGTCCCTGGTAACTACTGGTACAGGACACCCAACTCATGTCACGTGATAGGTAAGCTGTGGTCCCCTGGGAATTCTTGGCAGAGCCGCTTGCGAGCAGTCGTGAAAATAATGACTATGGATATTTTGTGTTTGCCAATCTCATCATCACGGCAGAAGGCAACCCCATACTTGTTTTTAGTTACTAATAAAAACTCTAGTTGTTATGCAAACCAAAAAATTTGTGTTGTCCTTCCTTGACACTGATTCCTTGATACCTGTACATGACTATAAGGAGGGCAAAAACTGGAGTATTTAAGAGCTAAAATATAATCACTAGATTTTTCTCTATGTTACGTTATTGATGCATTTTCGTCAAGAACTTTGGTATACAATTACCTCAAATGTGGACTTACAAAACCTAATATGTACGCAACATAATATTTATGGGATGCACAATAAAGGTTTTTCACATTGCTATGTTTATGACATTATTTGAAAAGAGAAAAACTGAGCTTCATGCATGCGTAGATAATAAAGCTGCCTTATATTGTAGCCTAGGCGCATATACTTGAGAATGGTTTTGTTGCCAGGTCAACCGTATTCACAGTTATGGGCTTCTAGGTAACTCATCTAGCTCGAAGTCAAGGTGAAACACAAATGTAAAAGTAAAGAAAGAGGGAGAGATAGCTACACTACATCTTGAACATACCATATTTCATTGTAGTAAACACATATCAATATGTGTAGCTTGTTGAAATTGAATACTGTAAAAAGCCATCATTTAAACAGTCTACATGGTTGGATTAAAGCAGCAGGCTGGAAGGATGATCTTAATCAGGTTAAAGCCATGTTTACTTACACCCGGAATAGGTGGGTTGCTGCTGAACTCGACGGAAAACTTGTGGGTAAGATCTTACTGACATATATTTCATTTACAGCTGACATTATCAGTTGTCTTGGACAATCTACACATTGATCTTTTGAACATTAGCAGAACGTGTTGAAATATTGCATGCATTCATATCAGGGATGATTTAAAAGTAAGCAATATCCTACCACTTATCGCAACATTCCTTCCCAATGTTAATGGTTATTGACGGCAAGTCTATCTTTTTTCAAGATTTTTTTGTTGTTGGCCAATTTGGGGCGGCAGGATTTTTCTCTTTTCGGCAAGAATATACGGGGGCGGCGGGCCCGCGAATCAGAAGGGGAGGCAGGTGCCTTTTTTTAGATATTTGGCCCATTTTAAGGGTATTTAGGCACATTTGTGGGGTATTTCTTGTTTAAGAATCGTTTTTTGGGATATTTCTTTATTATTTTAAGATTTCTCTCCTTTTATTTATTTCACAGTGATGTAGGGGCGGCAGGCTTTTTGTGAAGTTTTTTTTTGTGAAATTAGGGGCGGCAGGTGTGTTTTTTTTGTTTTTTTGGGGGAAATACCTAATTAAATGAAGGGGCCGGGGGGGGGGGGGTCTCAGGCCCATGCGGGTGGGCCCTGATATACTACTTATTAATTTTATATGGCCTTACTTTTATATGTTTTATTTTTTATATGTAACCAGCTGTTGTAACCCGGGCTGCTGGTAATAAGGTTCATATATATACCGTACTTCACCGCATATAAGGCACACTTTTTTTTCGCCATTTTCGAGTTAAAGTTTGTGGGTGCGCCTTTTAGAGGGACCAGAATTTGTTTTCCCATGAAGCCAGATGCGATATTTAACCCAAACTTAAGGCGACAATCAGAAATGCATGGTATAACTCGATTGTGTATCACATACCAATTCTTACATTAACATGCCCATGCATTATTTGTTAGTCCCCCTGTAAAAGTTATTAGTTGGTATCCCCCATCTACCCATGAAAATAGCTCCCTGACGACCACTTTCAACCCTCACACAGATATAGGAAACATACACTTTCAAACCGTTCAGCTCCTTGAACTTTGCGAAGAGCTAGTACCGGGAACGAACCCCTTCCACCCCTATCCTAACCCCAGTAGAGATTAGGCAGTACCCACTATGGCCTATGAATCTAAGAGCTGTCAATTAAATAAACCGGCATTAATTTTGTCATTTCTTGTTATCACTGCACGGCATACACTGTGCAACCTCACCTACTTTCCCTCATTAACACCGCTCATCTGTTTTTTTGTCATAATTTGCGCGATATCTCGACTCCGATTCCTCATAGAACTCCCTACAAACGTTTCGCTTAACGAAATAATATATAGATGATATTTTCTTTTCAGGACTTGTAGCCCTTAGAATGGAACCTAAATCAGTCCGTGCTGGTTATGGGTACCAATTGATAGATCCTAAGTTCCAGGGATGTGGAATCGCGGCGAATATCACCGAATATATTTTGAACACCTACTCCTCTGTCAATCTCAACCTCAATTGATTGACTTTTTGACGAAGTATTCACCGAATCTGAGCGCTTCATTTGATATTCATGCATTGACTGTTAGATGCACAAAGGTCATTGATTTTCCCTCGTTGACTGCATATGGCGTCGGGTTGTATGAGAAAGCTGCCCATTTTGAGGATTTAGTTGCTTATGATCAGAAAATACACCTCACAAGAAGACAGGATTTTCTGAATGTCTGGCTGCATGCACCCACCACCAGGACATACCTGGCATTCGATACCAGCGGCCATATTTGTGGTTATGGATGCCTTAGACAGCTGACAAGTGATCTCTCCAGAATTGCCCCGTTATTTGCTGATAATTCTGACGTAGCTCGTGCTATATATGATACTCTTATGTATGCCGCGGGGCAGGGAAAGGAGAAACAAGGGAGAGGACATGTAGAAATGGCTTTAGTCGACAAAGAGAGGACATGGCCTTTGCTGACAGATGATTTTGTTGTAGTCAAACAAGCCCTTCTTCACAGGGTTGAAAGCAGGGAGAAAGTGGCTTATGATTTATCAAATGTTTACGCCATGACCGATTTGTGTCTATCATATGTGTAAAATAAATTATTAACTTTCTTCACAAAAATGTTTACAATATAGGCTGTAATGAATTTTTATCTGATACATAACCGGCATACAGTTGCCATAATGAAGAATTAGTTACAATGAAGCGGAGCATGAGTTTCTATTAAAATATATTAGTTCATACTTGATGGAATATCTGTAATAAAAAGTCGTTTTGGATAACAAGAAATAATAATTTACATACAACAAATATATAAGGCCCCATTAAATTAATAAAATGTTTCTCAAGTGTTTTCGTCCATGATAAACGGCGATGCAGTGGCGGCTTATTTATTTATTTTATTTTTTCCCTGTTTATAAAGTGGAACGGCCCTTTTTTAATTTGTCGCCTCGGAGGTGGTGCGGGTGGGCGGCTTTATTTTTTTTTTGTATTTCCGCCCTCTCAGCAATACGGTAGTACTTGATATGACGTGGCCTCAATTATGTGTGACAAATATGTATCACCATATTTATATGGGCGACATTTGATCGTTTAGAGAACATATTAGGACATTATTTTTTAGTGGACACAATGGATCCATGTTATACCAAATATCTTAGGTAAAAAAAACGGGGATAAACGTGAGATATTGATTATGAGACAAATCGAAGGGGAAGTTTATATAATAAAAAACTATCACGTCTCACAATTGACGGATTATTCCTCTAAGGTGTGATTAGCTAATTGATATATAGCGTATATATTAACAAATATAGCATACCGTTCAGAACACTATCAGGGATTTCCCCGGGGACTTCCCTTGGTTTTCACTGCTCCAATTACTGTCGGCACCACACGTCAACTGTCTATAACCAGGAAGTCAGTTCACATCCCCCCTACGAACAGTAACGATTGATACCGGTATATAGGTTATATACATATTGTTGATGGTATATTCAGTGACTCGCACGAGTGATAGCGTTGTTATGACCTTGAATTTATAACCTGGAATATCGCTATCTCTACCTCATGCATGATCACATGCAGCTTGTTTGCCGGATACAAACCTAGTACACCGTGCCTAGCTACAGCTAGTATCACATATTTGTACACGTAATACGACTCAAGGTAGGAACAGATAGCCTATTCATATAATCTATTACTTAACAAAATTACATATTTGTGTGTGTTATGTGTAGTCGCATGAACAAAGGGACGGATGACCGTTGCTATAGTGAAGGAATTGGCATCCATGTTTAATAAGACACGGATACACTTCCTAACTATTATTACATTACTTTAAGATGGAGAACCAAGTGGAGCGTGAAGAACCTGGTATCCCCAGTAGTGAAGATGCCATCCATCATGGTATGTTGATAAGTAGTATAAGTGAGGATGCTACTTCAACATGTGCCCCTTACTGAGATTTGACCCTGACCTTGCGTTGAAGGACGGATACCTGGACGCACTTGTGAGGTACATGTGCGTGGACAGAGAAGCCAGGGTCTCTTACTGGAGAATAAAACAGGTAATCGATAACATTAATATTCGAATGACAACTCAATAGGTCAATATTTATTAGATCATAGCTATTACCCGAGATATTTATAAGGCTGCGTAAAATACATGATTAGTTTTTGAAGCAGTGCGGCAGGGTTTGTTTCTTCTGAAATGAAACAGGGGATTCGGCCGTTCCTTTTTTTTACCATTTTTCGGCGTTTTTACTCGAAATCGGTAGAGCGGCAGAGACGGAGGGTGCCGCAGGTTTGTTTGTTTTTGATTCTGAGAAAGATGGTGCGACAGGTTACGTTTTTGTGTGTGTTTTTTAATCCAAATAAAAATGGAGGGTGCGGAGGTTCTCAGGCCCGTGCGGGGATTGTGTGCAGAGATTGATAGTTTTTTGTCACCTCATCTCTCTTTTTTGTTGAAATAATAATAACATATGAACTAATCGTCTACTAGTATATTATCTGCAATAAATTTATTTTAGAACTAGTAGACATGACATATAGTACATCACCAACATATTAGGCTGAGGTAATATAATCTACTCTTAATAATACAAACATGCCTGACATTTGTTTTGTTCTAGGAAATGTATGACCGAGCTTATGAAGGAGTAATCAGGTTACTGTGGACAGGAAGTGTGTTCGAGGGCATGCCTTGGGAGGTGTGTAGCGACGTAGATGTCATGGTGACCTACCCCAGTTACCCCACCGTCCTCACAGCGACACCTAATGAAGGGGAAGTATCAATCCGGCTACGTCATAGCCCAGGACAACCCGCTCCAACCAGCTTACCTCAGACTCTACTGTCCGGACACGACTACCTTAAACCCGGTGATAAAACGAGCGGTTAACAAGGATACGTACCTGGCGGGGAGGAGGTGCGTGGAGCTGCAGGGAGGCGGGGGATTAGGGGAGATACACGGTCCGGCGTCCACTAAACTCGCCGTGCCCTCTCATCCCGCCAAGGGCGAGGCTGATCACGTGTTCACCCTCCTCAGCCCCGAGTGGCCGGAGTGCGCGCTCGGCTTCCTGACACGCGCCAGGGAGCAGGGCTGGCCACCATCACACCTGATAGACAAGATTCAGCAGGCCGGATGTCACGTGGTTTCTGTCGGACATGCGCAGACGCCTGACAAGAAGATCGAGTGGAGATGGTCGTTCTCAGCAGCCGAGAAGGAACTGATACATCACATGTCAGAGCCTCTCGCTGGTGTCCTCTTCCTCCTTAAAGCTGTGAAGCGACAACTCTGGGAGGGATGCGAGGAGGAGGGAGCGCCAACAATTTTCTGTTCTTACTTTATAAAAACCGCGTGCATGTGGATAGGGGAGCTGGGACTGGAACAGGAAGCGGATGTGACGCAGGTCTGTCGGGCGTCAGGCCAGTCTTCCTCATTACTTAATACCTCACCAAAACCTGATCGGTCACCTTCACAGACGCTATCTCAACTTCAGTCAGCGATGGCTGGAGGAGGTCAGGGACAATCTATTTCACAAAGCAATGGCCTGCATGGAGCCTGATCAAATGGAGGGAATCTACAACCCAGTGAGCAGCCT
>JAXGGS010283397.1:0-14391 GCA_035585475.1 Armandia brevis | reverse complement strand
AGGGTCAGGTTTATTCTTTAATTTTTTTCTGTGAAATAAGGAGCACAGGTATTTTTTTTTTTTTTTTTTGGCGCTTAACCCAATAAAAAGAGGAGGGGGCGGGGGGTCTCACGCCCATGCGGACGGGGCCTGAGAAACAACTTATTAATTTTATATGGCCTAATGTATAATCAATTTGTATATTCTATTTTTGTATATTTTATTATAAGTATAAGCCTCCGGCTTGTTACATGCATAGTAATGTTAGTTACAATGTATCGTGTCGCGAACGACACAATAATAATAATAATAATGAATTGTAAATCGTAGTCCGTGGACAAGCGTATGTCGTCATCGTTTTTGAGTTTAGTTTGGTTTACAATGATATTTTCTACGTATCGCCTCTGGGTACCAACAGTATAACAAGTTTTATCGTCCGAAGAGCGCAGTGTGTAGTTAGGTGGCCTTGTCGATGAAGTGCGCCAGATTGTACAGGTCTTTCTGGCTCCCAGTTGTCAGCAACTGAGTAAGCACTACCGTCGGGTTTACGTTTCCCTCTGCAGTATTACATAATAATTTGAAAACCATACATTTGGGAGAGGTGTCAATATCTTCTAAAACAGCCGATCTGGCTTGATGTAATAATTTATTTTTAGCTACTTTATACCATTCCTCTCTGTTTGTAATTACTGTGTCTACATTTACATCTAGATTCTCCATTAGGTTTCTTAACTTAACTAACCATGTAAAGTCGAGCCCCAAACCAACAATTTTCTTATAGATAATAGAACTTAGCGTGCGACTCTTTGGATTTGTTAGTTTCAGCCAGAAGCGAAGGATACATAAATATTTGATATATACGAGAGGGACACGATTTGATAACACGTAGGCCATAGCATTGATTGTTGTTAATTTTAATTTAAATGTGCTTTTAATAAAGCTCAAATGGAGGCATTCAATATCTGGGGCGGGGTCAAATCCCCAACTTTCACAGCTGTAATTAATACAGACGTTACTAGGGTATTGAAAAGCTCAAATAGCTTTTCGTGCGGAAGTTTATATCTGTAGATATAACCTTTCATGACACCCATGCATTTAGTTGCCTTCCCTTTTACCATACTTATGTGCTCCTGTACTTGACCAGTATCTTGTATAAGTGCTCCCAAATAGCAAAACGATTTAATGTTTTCTATCAGTTTGCCCTCAAAGTAGAATTTAGGGATTGGTATATATTTACGCCAGCCCATAATTAACATTTTAGTTTTTCCTATGTTCAGTGTTAAGTTCCACTCTTTACAACAGGCCTCTAGTTTTATTAGGGAGGCCTCCATTCCCTCTACAGTGGTGGAAATTACTGTCGCGTCGTCCGCGTAGAGGAGTAGTAGAATTAGTATTCCGTCTAAGTTGATACCTCTGTTCTCGTCGGTGCTAAACTCCATCTCCATGTCATTTTTTGCCCCGTAAATTTACCGTATTCTGCCAAAATGTCTACAATTAAAATATTGTTGACGGTGGAGTGATTTCCCCTGTAGCCGGCTTGGCCTGAGACATAAATCTCATACTCCTCCGCCCACGCAGTAAGTCGCCTTCGTGTATAATTTTGACACGTTACTAAGCAACGAGATTCCCCTAAAGTTATTCGGGTCTGTTTTGGGGCCCTTTTTATGTATAGGTATTATATGTGCTGTTTTCCAGCACTTGGGGTACACTCCTCTAGTGAAGAGCTCATTGAAGAATTTTAAAATGTTATCATGAATTTTATAAACTCGTTACAAATCCCGTCTGGGCCTGGGGATTTACAATTGTTTTGTTTGGAGTGGGGCGTCAAGTTCTCCAAAACGTTATCACTTTCAATATAGCCCTCTACGAATTCCGTGTAATCCTGTTTTATTTCATAGGCCTCTAGGCCTGTGACGTTATAGACACTTTTAAAGTGGCTAAAAAGCCACCAATTTCTATACTTGGGAAGGATTTAATGCCAATCTCTTTTAACATATTCCAGAAAAGTCTCGAGTTTTTCTTCTGCGCCTCTAATAGTTTAGTTGTTTTATGAAGCGCATAGTCTAATTTACAGCTATTACTATGTTTGGAATAATTTGCGGGTCTGCGAGTTACTTCTCGTGTCCACCCTTTATGATACATTTTTACGCTCTCCATGAAATTGGCTCTTAGTTCTTTACAGTGTGAGCACATGTACTCAGGGAGATCATCGTCTTTAGTTTTTGTGTCAGTATCATTTTTTTGTTTTATATCATCCTCGACTACTTTAGCGCGATCATAGATCACGTCACAGAATTGTCTACCGAGGTCACTAAGTTCCTCGTCGTTAAGGTTATTTATATTTTTTTAAGAGTTTGTCTGTGTTGTTTTATAGGGAATTAGCGTTATCGGAACATTTAACTGAGAAAGCTGGGTCGTCAGTGTGTATTCTACGTTTTGCTTTTTAAATTCAATTTTAGCACGTATTCCACAGTGATTGCTGCGGCCGGTCTGGTCGCAGATTCGGAACAGAGATATCAGGTCATTCGGGACAATGACATAGTCTATGACAGAACCTCCAGCTTTGGCATGATAGGTGAAGGGGCCACGCCCCTTATCTTCACCACTCCTACCATTAAGGACTACTAAATTGTGGACGAGATTAAAATTGAGGAGGGCTCTACCAGTTTCGTTAATCGCAGTGTCCTCACTTGTCCTCTCGGGGACATCAAAATATTTATACTCATCGGGGAGATCGATGAATTTGTCATTATCTGGGTCGTTTATTAGGCAGTATTGGCTTCTGCCAATCCTACCGTTTAAGTCACCGCATATTATTTTGTGATAATCGTCTGAGCCGACCATCTTTGTTATTTTACCAAACATTCTGCTAAAGGCCTCAAATGGGTCGTAGTTTAATGGTGCACATGCCTTTTTCATTGGAGGAAGTTATGCTCCCCCCAAGTAAATATTGTGGGGAGAGTTATATATTGATTTATCTAATCTCAGACAAATGTGGCTGTCGCTCATGTCATGAATAGACAGATACACTTGGGGCAAGAGATGATTTATAAAGGAAGCTTAGACCCCCACTGGCCTTCCTTGCATGTTTATGTTTTTACGATATATAGATACTGCGTCATAGTTTGGGTAGGAGAGATTATGGTAATCTTGGGCCCAAGTTTCAGAAAAAAAAAAAAAATCGGCATTATCGAAATTGGCGACAAAGTCGCAATGCTTAAGCTTGTTATATGTGTTTCCAATCAGGTCTTAGGCGTTAATGCTATAAATAGTCAGGGGGGTTGTGTGTGATTCAGGGGTAGGTGAGGCGTCGTTATTTTCATGAGTTAGTGTAAGAGGGGAAGTGGGGGCAGGATCGGTTAGTGTATTACTGATGGTACTCAAATGCCTTGAATCCTCAATTAACTCAGCGCTAATTGGGGAGTCTACATTTCTTGATAATAAAGGATCAGAGATTTGCGGTTGTGTGTTAGTTGAGACATTTTTATCAACGACATTTAAGACATTCAATACATATTCGACATTCATCAATTCATTGTTGTTAGTCAATTCAGTGCAGGTAATATTTGGTGCGAAGGAAGAAACATTAAACATAGTATTTGCAATTCAATCACATTTTAATAATGGTTTTGAGTTTGTGCACAAGTTCGAGGTACTAATCCGAGGGGTAGTATGTGCTGATTTCTCAGCGGACGTGGTAGAGGTCGAGGAGGTAAAGCCAATGTTCCCAATGAGTTCCTATGATCTCTCATTGCTTTTTGGTCGTGAGGTGCGACACATTCCGGAATGAGCGGCTTGTGGTGAAGTCGTTGTTGTGTTATATTGTGGTGTTCTTGTCTGGTGGCAGAGTGTCAGACTAAGTAGTATAGTCGGGGATGTTGTAAGTAGTATGTCCTCTAAGAGTTATAGTCGAGCTTAGGTGTTGTAAGTTCTTATATTTACTCCACCAGGCTTACCACAGGTTCACTGGAATCTTACCTAACTGAGAAATATAAGTAATACCCAACAAAGTATGTGAATGTACTTATCACAGAGTATTGTATGATACAGAGAGCAAACTAATAGACCCTTGTCTTGTGTAGCTTGCAGTGAAATGTATGTGTTGAGCTACAGCACCCTGGCCTTATATACCCGAAGAACAGGGTATGGTATTGCGAGATACAGAGGTGAAAAGATTACAGCCAGGGTGCCTGGATTACTGATTATGTAATACACAGGTGAAAAGTTCACAGACAGAAGTTTCTAGAGTTAAAAGGATGACTCACACACAGCAACACGCTGCTACCTGGGCCCATTTACCAGGGTCATGACTCACTGGGAGTAAATGACCTGCAGCAGGTCAGCAAGACCTGGCTACGCAACAATGAGTGGATATCACTATGGGACAGTTGCTATCATCGGTGGTTTCGGCGGGGATCACAGATGGCTCGTCCTGTGAAAGAAGGGCCCTCTCCGAGTCCCGGCGCTTCTGTACCCTGGTTCTCCCCTTGGTAGTGGATTTAGGGGTGGATAATACCACGGAAGACTGGCGTCCGCTCTGGGAGACCTGGTCCTGGTCGCTGTTGGACGGTCCTGCTACAGAGGGGGGCGGGTGTGGGTTTGGCGCGTTGGTGCTGTACTCCACCTCATTGCGGAACACCACCCTGCGCGAATTAGGGGTATGTGCATCCTCCCCCTCCAAATCTCATCATCTGAAGGGGAGAGTTGGTCGAGCTCACCCTGGGCGGGCAGGTCGGTTGCGGAGTCGGTGAGCATGACATGGTTAACACTGCACGAGATACGCCTGAATATAATCCAGTATTCCGGGTGCGCTACCCCGGCCACAAGGATTCCTGTCAGGAATCCTGGCTGGGCTCAGTTGGGAAGCGCAATTTAGGATCCCGGGCCGCAATTCTGGGTGACCAGTCATCCGAGGCGCGCCCAACTGCAATTAGCAGGGCACCATGCTGATTAAAATTCTGCAGGACTAGCAACAGTTCGATGAATTGCCACTAGCTGGCGGCACTGGTATCAAGCCCATCTCGGATGACTGGACACCTAAACCTGTATCAGGCTGTTAAAACTTAGTAACATTACGGTAACTTGACGAGTCTCAAAATTGACTTTAGTCGCTAATTAGAAAAACTATTTTCAAAGATGCGCACTTGTAACATTACGTGATAGAAAAGCACATTCATGTTCATGTCAAAGGAAATTGATAAAACTTATTGTGCATCCCTTTGATAAAACTGCATGTATGGTATACAAAATATTGCTCGTTAGAATACAGTGTGTGGCCGGTGGTGTTACGCTGCACATGTTTTTAATGACATTGTTTCAGGTGTACGCGGCTGCAGTATTGTGAGTGTCACTTTAACGGCATATATCTAAACTGGTACAGAGGTTTATCACATAGTTATAATTATATTCATTTTGAAACCATAATACATTTAATGATCTCCCCAATCTTTCACCTAGACTTTCTGAAATCACAGTAAATCAAATGAACTCTCCTCTTCCGAAAACATGATTTATGAACTCAATAACGTCCGATTGTTTGTCATCCCGCAGTGTAGTCGTTACACATTCTCTATTCATATTTCTGGGTGCAATTGTTTGCATTGCACTCGTGGTTGTGTTTTCGTCCCTGTGATTAATTGCAATATTAATTGATGGTTTTCTCAACAAGACATGAGCGGTTAATTGTGATAAACATCACATACCAACAGCCGATCGAAGATTTTCACGGTTGAATGTATCTGTTTAATCGAATAGTATTAAGATAGTCCAACACACATGTGGTATTGTTACATAATGACCGTCTATGTGACAGACGCCACTCCTCAAACCTCAGGCGGAATACTGCCTGATAACCGGGACTGCTGGCCGTTTACAGGTAAAAAAAACCAAGGTTACCAGTGATATGATACCTTGTTATTATAGGTATCCCGTTAAAAGTGCACAATACAATACCCTGCCAACACAGCTATTTTATTTCTCGACTGACATAATCAACAGATGTTGATTACTTGTTTTAACGGGAATGTAATCCATCCGACGAAAATGAAAATGATGTAAATGTACATGTTGGGTTTATATGAGAAAATAAACTCTGATATATTACATAATGCAATAAACCCTCACTATATATTGAGTACATATTATGTATATTGAACGCACTCTGATCCAGTTATAGATAACAGTATAATAATACACGCAGCTCCGAGGTAACGGGTCTGGGGTAAAACGCTCTAGGATTTATATATTTTACGTGTACTGGCGTCGGCCGGATATCTATTTATTTCACATAAAAACAGAGATTATAAGATTCTGCATACATATATGTCGACAATGCTATACCCGGTCTATTCGGTAGGAGGTTTGACATGTCATATATCGCCCGTGGTACTGATTGCTAACATGTGCAGTCATTGGATGAATATGAAGTAAAGGGCTAGTTAAAAGCCATTTCTCTTTACCGCCAATCAAGACGACCCACTACATGTTGTAATTAGTCCAACTGCCTCCCGTTATCTTGTGCCAACACACAAGCTCACTATCAATATTGTAATCAATATCTTTGATTTAAATAGCTTAATCTCCCTCCCGACGTTCTCTTACTATCAAATGCAATTGAAGTACATTGTCAATCATCTATCCTCACACAAATATCACCCTATTGCACACGCGCACTGTTACCCTGCAAAACCCCTCGTGCCCCAATTCCCCCGCGCCTCTTTTACCCTGCTGTCCTCACAATTTATTTCCCCTTATGATATAAATTATAAGTGAAACGGGTGTGGGTCGGCGGTACGCTGATCTGATGAGTTCGTTTGCAATTACAATTCAAATGTGTTATCGATAGCAGCCAGCTACTTGGCAAAATATCATATAATTGCACTCGATGTAAGGATTGACAAAGGGAGGACGCAGGGTTATTAAATAGGTAAATAGTGGAAATACCGGTAGCGGTTCGGGGATATTGTTTTAATTGCACGACGGCGGGGTTTTAGATGTGCCATACAAGTATATGGGTAAGTAAGACAACTTTGGCAAGGGGTGTTAAATGATTTATCATAACTGAATAGATAGACAGTAACCACATAAGACCATCGGCAACACCCTGTTACCACAGGGCACGATCGACCACACTCATTACCGCATGGCACTGGCTTAGCCCGGGCCGCTCCCACACACAACTTACCCCGGGCAGCTCCCCCTCACACAGCATGGGCTGGGCCGCGGGTCGACTCTATCCGCCCGTGCGCGTTTGGGACATACTATTGGACAGTGTGGTGGTTCCTCTGGCAGGTGCACCTAGTTGGATCGGCTGTGGGTCAGGGGTCGGCTTGGGGACTCTGAAGAATGAGCCCCAGCTACCGTCGGCCTCGTTCTCGATATGCGAGGTCATTCCTCTTATATTAAATGCAGCGATGTTGTTCACAGATACCGAGTGAAAGGGTTGGGGGACATCGTCGTAAGTGAAACCACCTTCAGGTATAAGATTGGGTGCGGAGGTCGATTCACGGTGGTGAGTCGGCAGTCGGGCATCCTCACGGGGCGAGTGGTTGGGGGAGGACGATGTCCGTGAGGACGAGGACGAGGAGGAAGAAGAGGAGGACGCCGAAGTGTCATCCGTTCGTACCTGGACCGTCACCTTGACCTTCGGCGTGAAGGAAAAGGTCGGGAGCGGTTCAGGGTTTAGGTCGAATGGAGCGTTGCTTACTTGATTCTTCTAATGATTTGATCATGATCATCGACGTCGATTGCGCATTGTTCGAGTACGATGGGTACCATGGGTTATCGCTAAGAAATTATTAACTATACATCGTGTGTACACTTCGTGTACATCGTAAATATGATAGGCCTAAGTATATCATAAGTGTTATTGATTGTCATTGACCCTCGAGTCTTCATACTTTCTGGGGACAACATATACAGATTAATTCAACGATTAGATAATGATTGAATGCAAGACGACCTATGGACTAAAAATCGGGTTATACTTGTATACTAAGTTTACAAGGGAATAGTGTATTCCATCGGTTAAGGACGAGTTCAGGTGGAGCGTTCAAGATGGGTGATACATTTCGGACGAACAGGGGAGAGTGCACGTTTTTCGTTGGCATGCCGATATCTTGGTGTACCTTATTTCAGCCATGCACTGTGTGAAAACAAGGGGCCAGTGGGTGTTGAGACGATCAAGACCCACAGCCACATATGTTGAGGCTGACAGCCACTTGGGGCATTCTGATGATATTATAGAATGATGACTGATGATGAATAATTAATGATGATGAGAATTAGCGTCCCACCTAGACTACCGTTGCTGCACCTTGATCCCTATCAGAAACTCAGAGTATTACTATGTGTTAACCTTGTATGGTGTGTTCGTTTGGTGGAATCAATTCAGATCTGTTAAAGGATGACCAAACCAACCACTGAGGTAGGATGATATTATCATAAGTTTATAGACCAGTAGTCTAATGTGTATTTTGAGACATGTCAATCTATTTCAATTTAAAATCACGTCATGAATAATCGTCCGACTTTCGTGGTCCAGCGCAAACACCTTCGCATGCAATCAACGCAAATGCCGAGGTCATGTTATGTATAAACCGGATATAATTTTGGAAAAATAGGACCGGTGGGTTGCAACATAGTTAAAACAGTAGCTTATACAAACCCGAAAAAATAAAATATTACAAAGCATGGTTTTAACACTTCTAAACTTTTCCACATTGCTGTATCGGCCAAAATGCATTAGATATGAAATTTTTATGAATTATTTCCTTAATACTAACTTGTCATAGACCTATCCAAAATAGCGGCCAAATTTTATGAGCTTGAAATCGTAAATGTCTTTGCAATCAGTATGACGTCACATATCACGACACTGGTTGAACATTGTATGTGTATCGACCGTGGTTCCGATATGTATAGTTAGGCCATATAAAATTAATAAGTTGTGTCTCAGGCCCTGCCCGCATGGGTCTGAGATTCCCCGCACCCCTCTTTTTATTGGGTAAAGCGCGAAAAAATAAAAAAATAAACCTGCCGCCCCTAATTTCACAGAAAAAAAAAAAAATGCCGCCCCTAATTTCTCAGAAAAAAATATTAAAAAAAACCTGCCGCCCCTAATTGACAAGGAAGAAAAAAAAAAAAAAATGGAAAAATAAAAAAGAAATATCCCCCAAACCAACTCTTACCCAAGGAAATGTGCCTAAAACCCCTTAAAATGGGCCAAATGTTTCAACAAAAAAAAAGGCACCTGCCGCCCCTAATAATTCGCGGGCCCGCCGCCCCCCTAAATTCCAGGTGAAAAAATAAATAAAAAAGCCTGCCGCCCCCTTTTTTGAGGAAAATAATATTTAAAAAAACCTGCCGCCCGCTTTTGCGCAGAAAAAAATAAAAAACAAAAAACTTTACCTGCCGCCCACACTCTTTTTCTCAGGCAAATAAAAGCCTGAGAAACAACTTATTAATTTTATGGGGCCTTATTGGTCCAGGGTAGTATAGACACGCGCAGCCCATTTAGTTTAAGTTTAAACCGAATTTGTAAAAATGTACTTATTATAGATATACATAAGATATCACGTCTTGAGTGAACACTTGATGTCATAATTCTCATGTGACGTTACAACATTACTTTAATTATCCAGCACTGATGCTTGCAAAATTTGGCAACAGCTTCGCCATATCACTTTGTGTTACTCGATGTATTGATCCTTCCTATGTTGATTATGCCGGATATTTTTTCGATGTAGTCCAAATAAGTACACATTTTAAACCGACTTTTAAAAACATGAAAAAAAGGTTGATATTTTATAAACGAACTGGGTAGCCGGGCTTGGTCACGTTTGGACAGGTCAATGACCAGTCCAATTTCTGATTCTAGTCGGATTTCAGCTCACTTTATGGAAGCCCCGCCAGGTCACATTACTCTCCAATTGTGTAGTACGATATGTAGTAGGCCTATATACTGAGACTACCTGCAATTCAGGACAGAGTATATCTGTCTGAATTACGACCATCCCTGTGTGTATAATAATAGGCTGGTGCTGGTAAAAAAAATTACAGGTTGTGACTCTTGGGTGACTGTAATCTCTCTCTCATTCATTTCTCTTTGCCCTCAGGTTCAGCGGCAGTAGATTTGTGTATTTGTCATATCGTGATATCAACTGATTACAATAGGTTTCAGCTAGCCAGGTCCGATCTATTTATACTGAGCCTATGGCTAGCACAACATCACGCTGGGCAGTGTGTAACCACTGCCCCATGTATCTGTGTGGTTATATAAATGTACCTCCCCATAATCTTCCATCTCATTTCACAATACACAGTGTGAATTACTCAGCACTGATTTCACAATAGTCTGACCAATTACACAAGTTTTCCAATGCAATGGTCAGTTCTAGACTGATCTTTCCCAATACATGTGCAGTATATAAACTGCTGAGACATCCAGCTCATCATTCATTTCCCTGGGATCACTCTCACACATCAGTGCTCTGCCCTGAGAACTCCTGCATGTACTAGATGCTGGACTGTAGAATATCTTGTACTGATAGAACACTGCAAACGAGAAGATCTACAGGACCGACACTTTATCGAGAACACGCAACGAAGTATCCGAGCAGATTAACGTCAAAATCGACAAGATGGGACAAGAGGACAAGTAGTCAATCATTCGTCTCGAAGGGGATTCGAACTGGATGACCTGGAAGGTTCAAATGAAACATTCGTTGCTGGACAAGGAGCTCTGTGGGTACGTGGACGAAACCGAGAATCAACCGGCGGATAATACAGAAAATGAAGCACTCCATGCAACCTTCAAGAAGAAGAGTCGAACATTATGCTGTCCTTAGGTACAAACATTGTACCAATTATCCCAAACTGTGAGAGTCCGGCGGAGGCGTGGAAGGTTCTTTCGAATCATTACGAGAAGCGCTCACTAGCCACGATGTTGCACATTAGGAAGAAGTACTTTTGCATGGACATGGTTGAAGGCGGGGACGTGGACAAACACCTCTGAGACATGGGCGACATTACCGATCGACTGGCGTCAATGAACTCACCGATCTCAGCGGAATATCAGGTAATGACTTTGTTAGGTAGTGTAGAATCTCGGGCTTCAAGACAACATATAACAAGCTACACGAGTTTGAACTTAGAACTTTCCTGTTTTATTAAGTACAACGGTACATAATACAACTTGGGATCCGATCAAAACTCTGAGTAGCTTAAGAGCGGAAGCGCGCCATCTTATACTGTGCCCCTCACTGAGATTCCGAATGGAGATCTTGGTCGGACAACTGGGTCATGGTCAACAGGTAATTCCACGGAAGTCGCACCTCCCCACTGGATTACTCCAGGGGCGCTGTGGTCATTCCGCTCATCTGGCATGTATCACGGTCACAATATGCACTCACCTCATTAAGCGCGCCAACTCAGTTGACGGCTGCCAATCACTAAGATGAGGGACTGACTAGTACTTAGATAAGGACAGGTCATCAGCCGCGCATCTTACAGAAGTTAACCCACCATGTACTCAGCTCTAGTAACGACGCTAGGAGCTCAGATTGACAAGATCACCTGGACCGACGCGGACACGGCCATTCTAGACAAAAAGACTTGTCGGGGAGCTGCCTCTGGAATGTCAGAGGATCAGACCCTGGTGGAAAAGCATTCCAGGAAAGGATCGTAAAAGCCGAAAACTTCAACCACAGTAAGGTGTTACAACTGTAACAAAATCGGACATATCAGCTGTAATTGCCCGAGTGCATCGACAGGAAATTCCACCCAGCAGAAGGCTCATCATGCAAAGGCCGCGACAGAGATGAACAACAAAGTAGTTTACTGTGCGACGGTGATGAAGAGCATCGGAAGAAACAACCGTTGGATCATCAACAGTGCAGTGTCGAGTCATATGACGTGGGACCAGACCATCATGACCAACTACGAGACACTGATGAAAGGCCAATCAATGAAGCTGGGGGATGGCCATGTTGTAACCGCGATAGGACTAGTTCGCCTGGTGTTGTACCATACCGATGGACCGGACATGCACATGACTCTATCCCGGGTGTTACACATTCCTGACATGTCATGCAATCTAATGTCTGTCCGTTTGATCACAACCGGTGGTTGAAAGACGTCCTTCGATGGACATACTTGTGTAATCGAGAGCGAGACCGGTAAGACAATCGCAACCGGGACCCAAGAAGGTAGCTTTTATATTCTAGAAGGGCAAGCCGAGATGCATACTACACCCCCACACATACTACTTTATATCAGACAGTTATCTGTGATAATTGTCTGGGTAATTATATTACGCTGTATTTCACACAACTCAATATAACATATTGCTTTGTTGTGCTGTGACAATATAAATCATACAAATGTTTGCATTTGTACATTGCAAATATGTCAATGTGTGTATACTCACAGTAATATTTGTGAGTTTAGTTAAAATCTTGTTCATTATGCTTGGTTGATCTGGTAATTGTTGGTCAACACTAAGGTGTATCCGCACGCCGACCTGAGAATTTATTTTCCTGAGATTGGTTATATTCCCTGATATTTCCTGTATCAATTGGCTGCTATTTGTAGTTTGGTGTTCATATTGTATCTGGGGGGGAACACCATTTTTTCGAATTATACACATGGTATCGCATGGTATATTTCATGTACATGTATAGATTCATGTATATATATATGTATGAAAGTGTATAGTATCCATTCTTTGGTTCTTTGGTTTCTAACTAGTGTCGGATACTCATCATTTGTGGAATTGAATGAAGAGTCCGCCAATGCAGGAGGAATGTCCGTATCAGTGACAGCGAGATTTGTATGAGTTTCATTACTGATTTCATTATGTTTACCCCCATCGTTCCGTGTCCTCACCTGTATTGCTGTTGATTGATTTGTAGTCATTTTCTGGAATTTCTGGGTCATGCTCATGTATAGCTCATCTTAATGCGATATGGTATGGCAAAACAGAGTCTAGGGTCTACGTTAAAATTATGTGTGTTGCATAGAAGATGAGAGTCATTGCTTTATTTATTTATTCAAGTAAATACATTCGGTCTGCGAGGGTAATTGCACCATCTTAATCTATAATTGCACAGTCCAAGGGTGGATGGTATGTTACTGAAATTTAATCCATCGGGGCATTCATTTGTTTAAACCCAATTTCAAAGCCATAAACACCAAAATCCAACCCCAATTCTTAGGATCGACTATTTTGAGATAGATCTAAATCGAAGAAGGTAGTAACTCGTTCAAGTGACATGGACATTTGAATATATTAGTCCCAAACCTGTTTACAGCTCTGCCGCGCTCATAGGGTTGTTTTAAAATAGATTCTAATTACAAATCACAATGTCGGCAACTGCAATAAAACTATATGAAAAATTAACACTTCTACAAAACATGCAATACGAATGGTAGCCCTACATGTTGTCAGTCTAGATATTGTTAAATCCAGGCTATTTAGCTTAGCTATATATTTCCTTCATAAAGTGTTGTCTTAACACATTTGATCATGGGAGGGATCAGCACTTGTTACACAAACCTTAGGAAGGTCCATAGGGATTCTATAACTTACAGGGTCACTTAAAACATCAAATAATTTGTTATGGGTTAAAATCGAAAAAACTACCAGGGCAAATTATTTGCTTAAAGTAGACTAGCTTACCGTACAGAAACGAGGAAAATTGAGTTACTACTGCTAATTATTTTCAGGTTCATGGCAATTTTCGAATTAAAAATAATTGTGAATTTCAATTTGCAGTTCTAAAAAGGTCTAAGCTAAACTGTTAAGTTCCATGAGTGACTGGTGTCCAATGGGAAGTTCACAAGTTAAGTCTGATACAGAAAATCAGCCAAGTTGATAAGAATAAGAATAACATATACATTGTACATATTTTCATTAAATCTGAGAAAAAGGATTTGTACACAATATTAAGCAATACAGTCAGCAAATAGTTTTATAGTTTCAAAAACGTGTCTGAATAATACGGTTTTGCTACTGAAAACGCACATATTATCAACGGACTTTTTTAACCTATAGGAAACATGATCCTGACGGTATTGAGCGATTTACTGAAATCATCAAACAACATGTCAAAACAGAGGATGCTTTAGGTCTAACCACACCTAAGTTCCAACTCGAAATTAATTCTGTAAAATCGAGGGTGTTAGTTTTTTGTAATATGAATCGTGACAAACTTGGAGACTTGGCTCCCCCGCTTAACTACAAGGAAAGAGCCACTATGAAAAAACTGGCTCTCACGTTCAGTTGTTGCTGTGAAGAATCGTGTTCTTTCAAACGGATGGCTGAATATGATGAGTATTTAGGGATGAGTCATTATTTAGGAATTGGGAGGGCCGGGCAAATATAGGGAGGGTCATAATTTTATTTTTGAATCT
>JAXGGS010283285.1:32083-43083 GCA_035585475.1 Armandia brevis | reverse complement strand
CCAGATTTTACGTAATAAAACCGATGTTGTCCAGAAAGAAGCCTTTTTTCGTATGTCAACCGCTACAAAAGTCACAGGAATAGTTGCTCTAAATCAATCAGCTGAGATAATGCTAGATAGAAATCCCTCCCCCGAAAGGATGAACAAAAATTCAGGGGAAGAGAATCCCATAATAATCAATTCAGATACTGAAGTGCCTAAAGTGGATGTTTGGGTAGAATTTGAGCATTTAAATTTGTATTCAGCATCCAAACATATAGACATTATTTTCATGGCAGTGTAGAAAATCAATTTCATATGGATACAAAATTTTCCTTCCAGCGTGCAGAAAGTGTACCTGAATGTGTCCATCATTCAGATGCAAGTAAAGCTTTCTGGCTGTATGAAGATAGATATCTGCGGGATATATGTAATTGTACTTATTTTTCTTTTACATTAAGTGTAATTTTGAAGTTCGAACCAAATAAACAAAGAGTATTAGTAGTCTCGTTTTACTTATCGACCCCCAGCATGTAAATGCATTGGTCAGTCAAATCTTACCTACCAGATCGCGCGGACGTTCTTTCCCCATTCACTTAACATGGTCAGCTAGGTTCTGTTCAGTAATATACCTCGCTGACCGCTTAAACATGTAAGTGAATGGGTCAGAAAAGTTCCCGTATGTTTTTTAGGGACCACCATCCTATTGTTTGGTCAGTCAGATAAGTTACTTATCAAAGTCATCATTATTACGTTTTATTATCAACAGAGAGGTTTTTGAATATGAGTCAAGCAGATAAAAGAAGAGAATATCGATGCGGAAAACAGTACAACACATTGGAAAATGTCCCAGCATGGCCTGAAGTCTATGAACAAAATAAAGACCGATTACAGAAAATAGGTTTTTATGTTTATCAGGGTTTTTTTACTGTTTTTTCATAAATAATATTATTGAAATACGTGTTTATCAGCTGCAATGCGCAGCATGCGCTAAGAGAGAGAAATCTTTATCGAAACAGAGAATTAACAGAATTGTTCAATGGTAAAGATTTACTAACCCGAGTCGCTTCATAACAAAATATGTTCTTCTCTCTCAGCCAAAAAGCCATTGAATAAACCAAATGAGACATATGAAGTAAACCCTGAAATCAATAAGAAAGTAACGATTTGGAGAGGGGATATTACTACTCTGGAAATTGATGCAATTGTCAATGCCGCAAATAATTCTCTTCTTGGAGGAGGCGGAGGTACGTAATATGGGTTATTAATATAGAGAGCGCACACATAAAGTAGCCGATTCTTGTGACCTTCTAAGTTTAAGAAATATTACTGCTTGTAGTTGTTGTTAAATATGGTAAGTGCAGTTCATTAGTTTTACAGTTGATGGAGCAATTCACTCGGCAGCTGGGTCAAGCTTAAAAGCTGAATGTGCCCCTCTTAAGGGATGTGAGACGGGGGATGCCAAAATAACAGGAGGTTAGACACCATATACATGTAATGCGTTTGATTTTATTATATATGGTGAATTCGTATTATTAATATTATTGAATAATTTGGAAATATCTTTTGTTACATTTCAGGTTACAAATTGCCATCCAAATGTAAGTATACTATATTTCATACTTATAGACATACCTATACCGGTATTGTATTGTAGTTTCTGATTTGCATCTTTCCCACTTACACCGCATGAATGATATGTTGGATATTGAAAACTTAAGCGCTAGTTAATTTTATAACATTGATTTTCTTATAGATGTTATTCACACGGTTGGGCCCATTGGGTCGAGTGAAGCAAAACTAAGAAGTTGTTACGAAAAGTGTTTAAAAATTGTCAAAGATGATAAACTTAGATCAGTGGTATGCATCGATTCTTGTTTTTTCGAATTTCCTGTATATAATCGGCATACACGTGCAACGACGGGTACTCATGACTAGTTTCATTTATTGCAGGCTTTTCCGTGTATATCTACTGGCATTTATGGTGGGTATCTACAGTATTTGTGTCTAGTGGCTAATCGCAGCTCGACTTCTGTTTGACCTGTTTTCGTTCTTCTAGGTTATCCAAATAATCAGGCTGCACCAGTGGCCTTAGAGACAGCTAGGACATTTTTAGAAAAGAACCATGAACATGTATATATTATTTCCTTCTAACTTCTTTCCGGGTTTACATTTGAATCAATTTAAAACACATTCCTACCTCTGCACGCATGTTTTATAAATCGTTATCTAGATGTGTATCAATTCTCATTCGCAGGTAGACAGAATTATATTTTGCCTTTTCTTAAAAGTCGACGTTGCTTTATATGAAGAAATGATGCAGTGGTATTTTCCTATCGGAAATGGATACAAAAGCTCTGATGATATAAATACTGCGGAACAGAAAGATGTTGCTGGTGATGTCGAGGCTGCAGCAACTCCTGAAGTAACCGAGAGTACCGAGAGCAAAGAGGAAGTGAAACGAATCAAAGTAGAAGGCGGTGATGCTAAAGATGGTAGGTGCCAATGCAAACTCAGTCAAATTCACACTTTGAAATATTGCATTACGTGTATTATAAATAAGGAAAAGCTTCGCAAAGTTTTCAAAACTTACATTAACAGAAGAACACGGGGAAGATATGTCTAAGATGGTTTCATGTGACGCCGTGAAGGAAGAAACTGACTCCCGGCCAGACAAAGAAACACCAAGTGAAAACACAAAATCTGAAACGAATTCCGTTGAAGTTGCAGAATCCGAATCAAAGACCGTTGAAGTGACAGAATCTGAATCAAAGACCGTTGAAGTGACAGAATCTGAATCAAAGGCCGTCGAAGGAACAGAATCTAAGTCAAAGACCGTCGAAGATACAGAATCTATATCAACGACTGTGGAAGCTACACAATTTGGACCAACAATCGAAGAAGCTGATGAAAAATCTGTCAAATGTACGGAAACAAAGTTGTAATCTTGTGAATCTATACTATTGATTTAATCGTATTAAGTGACTCTTAATAATAATTTTAAATTGGTTAAGTCGTTAGGCAATAAGGAAGTCTCTACGTATGATTATATTCAATCGACATCAACCTGATAAAGGCTACTGTGTTCCTTCGAATACCAAGAATTAATATGTTGATGTTGATATTTAAAGTATTAGCGGACTAAATGTGGAAACTTTTTTTTCTACAACTGTATAATTAGTTCGCATTTTTCCTTAAGCCACGCCTGATCATATTGAATGAATAAAAGTGTTGTCATCGGACTCCGTATATTAAGGATATTAATCATACATACCAGCTATAGTACGTGTCTGTTCGGATAGCAAAGCCACTACTTTCCACTAACCCACCTGTGTCCAGGTAATTTGATTAAGTAGTTCAGAAAAAGTATAATTAATTCACCTGTGAACCGCTCGCTGGCGCTCTCACCTGAAAATGCCAGCCACACCCGGATGTATTAATATAGGCCAGTCTAAAGCCCGGATGTGACCATCACTCGCTAAGCAATATGGCTCTCGGAGGGAGTTAGAATTTTATATTTAACGGGATATTTGTGTGCAACAACAAGGTAAACCATCCCTCTTAACCTATATCCGGTTAGATAAATGTTCACCATTTGTGTATTCCATGTTACTAAGAGCTGAATTGTTTTGGTAAAAGTTTCAAGATTAATTTCATCACTCATTGGATGTACAAACTTGTGGAAATCAACAAACGGGGTTGAACAGGTTCATGTGTACGAGATGGTGGGTGGGTGGTGACTTAACAATGATTGACCGGTCAGTTATTGCAAGTATGCTGGGACGGCAATACGGTAGTGGTTTCAAAGGTTCGATAGTCGTCTTAAACCAAAAGAAACCAATGGGAACTGATAATACGATGAGTGATATTTGATGAAGTTTGTAAACTTTGAAACTAGGTCATCGCACAGCTGAAGCCGAAGACATATCACTCTAACATAAGACCCCTCATCATGGGTTTAGCTGTTAAGAATATTTCCTTAACCCGACCTCGCACCTCTTGGCACAGAATCCTACTCTTTAGCACCCGCGTTTGCCTTTATCCGTGGAAAGTGTACATAATGTAACAGAAGGAACCTTTCATGAGTAATTTGAAACACATGAAACAAAGTGGCAACACAAATTATAACATTTGCATCTTTTAATTCCGACTGTGAAATGAAGCAGCAGCCTAGTGCCTGTAGTGCCTTAAAGTAGCGACTGTTTCACTAACTGGGAAGTAATCGTATGACCGGCGTATGATTATTCACGGGGCATGATTGATACACTATTTTCACGGTTCAGGGTACCTGTGTGATATAGTCCATCAATATTTGCATTTTGATTGTCATAGTTATATACCTTTATTTTGCCCTTAACATTACATGACCTATTACTCGTTTCATAATTTGTTTTCTGAGCCACTGCCTTGCTATTTCATGTCCACGTAAATGTAATATGCACTGGCGACCGGGCACATTCTTCTAAATGGGTCTCTTTGGTCTGCTAAGCTAGACTAAAAGTCCATCCCGACACCATCGAGGCCTGAAGTGCATCGTACCAGATGTTGTACTGTTGGAGTAATAGGCCTTATTTCAAGTCCAAATTAGACGGCATCATATTTTCTTGGATGTACTGCACATTTGCTCAGTTTAACGCCATTCTGCGCTTGCCACTGTGGTATCGTGGAAGTTAATGAAACCTCGTCAACTCGGTGAATTATCCGTATCGTACCAAATCCACTGTCGTCCTATCCATCGTTGATGTACTATTACATGCTTTCCTCGTCATAATAACCCGCTAGTCAGGTCATCGCATTCAGATATGAACGATTAACAGACGCAATTTGAATGCATGTTCTCCACTTGATGAGACGTCTGGGGTTGTCTAACGACAGATTTGCATTTAGGTGATACGAATTCGCTGCCCAGAGGAGCTACCTGTAGTTTTATTATAAATACAACAGGTATCTTCGCGCGATATTCAGCGCCGCATCAAGTGTGATGCAATGCTAGAAGGTCCACAGCAGAGTGTATAAAATGTACATTTCTAGGCTATCGTGTGACACGATATAAGTGCTGCTAGCCTGCACAGGTATTACCGGGACGTAGACATACGCGGATGGGCGGGACACCCGGCCAGACAGTATCACTGAGGTGTTGTGAACGCTCCCTATCGGCCACGCTCCCAGCGCTAACTTTACTCAAAAATTTCCTGGTGGCAGACTTTTGTTTTCCTGCTGTCGAATAGTTCGGAGGTAGGTTATCACTTTGCCATGCGCCTTGTTGTCTATCTGATTCATGAATATCATCAGACAGACACTACTGGTGTTGTAAACCCGATAAGCATTGGTCTGGACTGGGTGTACTTGAGGTATGCTTCGTGTGTAGTGTGCGGTGGCATAACTGTTGTAAATTAGTGGAACAGGTTGATTTCATGGTCTGGTGTAGGAGCTAGTGTGTCATCAGCGCTTCAAACCAAGCCGGGGTGTGGTGTTGTGTTAATCCTGAAACACAAAACTCGCCATTCTTTACATACTCTGATACAACAAATTTTCACATTCCTTTTAAATTTTTGCTCAAGTGAAAGTGACTGCACTTGATGTAAATACATTTACTCATTCTAATGGAATTCTGAGCTGCCGGATTAAAATATTGAAGCGCTCGAGTAGTTAGATTGACTCCAAGATTGATTGTGATGAATTCTAACACTCCGAATGTTACAGTAGTTAAGATGCCAGGATTGTCATATTCTGGTCGCCCGCCAGTCGAGGCAGATTGAACGCCGTGATGAAGATAAGATCGGAATTCCCTGGAAAGCCCTGGAGGTTTGAAATTAACCAGTACCAGCGATCCCCTCTTTGAATCGGGCAACACGCTGTACTGGCGTAGCGAGTGCACGCTGACAAAATCCAAGGCAAACCGCACGATTTCTTTCTCAGTTTTTATCTGCAAAATATCGCCCTATACCTTGAGGGCGAGAGTTCTTACATATTGGAATTATTGTTTGCGCGTATTTCACTCTTGAACTTTGTGTGCCGAGTTTGTGATTTTCCGCGCGATAAACATTTGAATCAAGTCTGCCAAGGATAAATAAACAATACTGGATAAATTTAGTACTTTATCTCGGACTGCAATATGATACAGATACTCAGCAAGGATTATCTCCTGCGGCGTTCAGCTAGGATCATCCGTGCAACCTCGGATATGTGATTCGGGATAGTCTCCAATTCTCCATGTAAATCGTCATTAATGGAATGTTATTATAACAATGCCCATAGTTAAACAGAATGTGTCCATTGCGACCTCTTGATTTGCGCTAATATCGTCCAATAGATCAAAGACCAGGTGCATAATCTTGTTAACTCTGTTTGTTTTGGATTTTGATTATTATCAGACGCGGTTTGCTGTATTAGTTCATCGTACCCTCTGTGTAGCGCTTATGTTTACCAATTGGATTTAACAATAGATTAACCATTTACAATATGGGCTGATTAATTCCCGGTAGCAGTCCCCTAAACCAACAATGGATAATTAAGCAAGTTTACGATTTCAATTCATATAGATGTAGGATTGTTGCTTTGTTGTGTACGAGACTTAAAGGTGAAAATCCTAGTTTATGTAGGGTTGGTATCCAATACGTTTTGTCAGCCCTTTAATATTGACCCCCAGACACAGAAAGTAAGACATTTTAGTTAGTATGAACCAGAAGAGACCGTCGCTATATTGATGTAGCATTGAATGTGTTTGAGCGCGATAAAGCGGTCTCGTGAACATTTAGTGTCAATTTACTTTGTTCAGAATGTTGGCCTGACGATATGCTTTTGTGATGATAGTTGGTAGCATATATTTGTCGGCTTCGTGGGTTCGCTGATTATTCCATCTACCTGTTGTTTCCGGTACGCTTATGCGTGTATCAAACTATTCAACTCTAGCTGAGAGCTATTTCTAAAGATTCAACTAGGCATGAGGGACCAGCACAACCATGTAATTTTGCCAACTGTTGATGATACATCTGCAAGTAGATGAAATAACTGTGATTGCGCACATCACATTATAAAGGTCATCAACTCGGCACATGCTTGATATTCTACCAGACCAAAACGTTTTAATATTAACCCTTGTTGAATATATTTAGACAAGAGCAAATAGTGATCATTATTTTCTTACCCAGTATCACCCGTTAATGTTTTCGTAAATTTAGGATTCATGCTCCTGCTTAACCCTGAATCCCACAGTTTTGAAACCAAACAATCTCTATCTTGATTGGTCTAGTCCATGCCTGATTATTCGCTTGTTCGTGTTAAATGATGTTTAAATATGACCTAGACAGTATATTCGTGTAATTTGTGTGTCTTGTTTTACAATTTGTACACTTGCCAAAAAAGATTTGCACTAAACAGTATCTATTGAGTTTAAAGCCGAAAGATTGTATCCACAGTTCTACAGATAAGACCAAGTGCATATACTTACGGATGTAAACCCCTAATTTATCCGCCATATTAAGCTATAAAATATCATATATTTAAGGTGCAATTGCAGTTACCGGTAATGCTTTATTATAGCTTTTATACCGAATTTCGTCACAGTTCAAAACTTGTGAATATAGTATCATACACATTTCATTAATTTACCTGGCATAACCGCTGCATTAATCGTATTAAAGTAGTCCATGCAGTACATCACTTTTCTTCAATCATTTCCACATGTAGCATGTACTGTATAACGAATTTCGCGAGAGTTGCCTGTGATAGGTCTACATCGAACGTTTCGACACAAACTGGTTGTTTGCGTTGTTGTAAATCTCAGTCGACTTTTAACTGTCGCAATTTGGTTTAAAACATCAAATAGAGCATCAGACATTTACATGGGCATTCTCGATACTAGACATCCAAGTCTCCGAACCCCGCGCGTGCCAAAGAAAGCTCCACAATTCACGCCCGGGCCTTGGGTCTGTGTGCCATCCTATCAGAATCTGTAACCCACACCCGCCGTGATATTTTACTTGGAGGAATGAATTCTGTTGTTATCAGTACTCGGCTATCAGGTGTATCTATCCATATTCCCAGGCTATTACTCATTCTAACGCATCTTAACGCATTTCCCGGTCAGTGGATAGGTTAAGGAGGCTGGGATAGAGTGAAGTTTGGTAGCCTGCTCAGCCTATCATCTGGCTCGGTATGATCGGTGACATGTCGGACACCCAAAACCTTACAGGCCGGGGTAGTATTACATTACATCCACAGGGATGAAGGTCATATCTTCATTTTAGTTTTGTCTGGGACTCATCGCCAATGACTTGCAGTGCGCATGCAGAATTCATAGATAGAGTTACAGCTGCTTGTCTGATCCAAATTGAACGTCTCATCTAAAATAAAGCATCTCGAAATAATAATACACATGTACATGTATGTTCATAGTGTTGAGTGTTGCCATATTCTTTAAAGAAAATTGGCCGGTATCAATGGTAGATCTACCATTGCCGGTATATTTATGCCGCCTGCCTTATTTGTGATTAACATTACTGGTCACTCAGATAACATAAAAGAATTATCTCGCAGTATATAGTTCGGATATTTCTGGGAACTATCTTATACGATGTATGTAACGACTGTCTCGTTATTCATCGATCAAACACGCTCATTTACTTCGAAATCATTACTTATGTTTTGTTTCCTCAAGGACTTGAAAGATTTGGTAGCTGATGTTTGAGAATTAAGTCCTCTAACTTTACAGTCATGTAAGTTCCAGTTGTGTCGATCAAGTGCTCTTACTCATCTGTATTGTTGATTTTTCAGATGTTTAAAGGAAACAAGAAAACAGTGGCCGGGAGGCCCCAGATCTCTGGACCTCTCAACTTTGAACACAGAGTACATACAGGATTTGACCCGGTGCATGGCAAGTTTGTTGGTCTCCCACCCCAATGGCAGAGTGTTGTCGAACCTCAGACGTCGTCGTCGTCGAGCTCGAGGCCGAAACCGATCGTGGATCCGTCGCATATCACCACCATGGAAATGGAACAAGCAAAGGTGAATTGAGTACACTCTATTGTTTCATGTGTGTTTTTAATGATTTTGCGCATGTGAGATATACCATGATGCGGGTGAATTTGATATCTAGAATGTTGATCTAAGTCTTTCAAAAGTCTGTGTAACAGGCTAACAGCCACAGCAATCTCCACCAGCCACCGCTTTCGTTATAAGTAAATAAACGTAAACCCTTTATTTATTGACATGAACTGTCAGAATATTCAAGCAATCATTCATATCATGACCATACATAATCAGATGTATATATACTGATAAAGCCAACTCATGCCACTTCAGAACGTCCAAGAAACCTTACTTTATCAGTTCAAAGTACCCGAATGTCTTAATAGGAGCAAGATTGTTCAGATATTTGGCATTGGTTATTGCATTTCCATCAATCCACGGCTTTGCACACAATCCCATGTGGATTTAATTGTCACGGATAAGACACTGAGATGAAGCACTGGCTTCGGTTGACACATTTCTCTCAGTCAAGTCGTGAGTCGTGTTCATGTCATACTAAACCAGTGACTTAGAGAACTTCATAAATCAACACCATCTCAAAAACGAATTTGGGACACGCTAGTTTAGACGCGATGTATTCAAATGATTTCAACCCTTCGTGGAAATTGATTAGTAAGCCTAATGTTACACGTGATAGGCGACGCCCTTTCATTTCTACATCTTATGAGGTAAATATTGATTTAGATTGGTACAAGAATCAAGCAATTCTTGATGTGGTAGTTTTTGCCATTTATAGCCATGTACCGGGTATATGTTCTCGCGATAATTACGCATCCTTTATTCCGCAGTGCTATCTGTCTCACAACACAGCTTAACGTGTTGCTCTGTATCAGTGTGTTTATTTATGATTTGAAATTCATGTTTTTCCCGGTGAACTTATAGTAACCAACCAATATCTATGAAATGCTATCTAGAGTACAAATCTTTTATCACTACACGTGTTTGATTATAAGTCACTTGTTTACGTAGTAATAGTCACTCACGTTATCAGGGTAAACACTTTTCTTTAGAGCAGGTACAAAGTTCCTCCCAGCCAACAACGTGGACACCTCTCAACTTATCACTTGCACTGATTACTTTCTGTGCAAGTGTTCGCCCTCACTTCCCATCGGCTGTCAGTGTGCAAAAATATCAAAACTTAATTTTATTAACGATGGGCAAGTTGCAGTGGATGTATCTGCCTTATGCATTTCTTCCTTAATTTGATTGTTGAAGTGCATGCATTAGTTTACATCACATGGTCGGCTAAATGCTCCAAATACATAGCCGGTTAGTGCCGCATAAGACGTGGCATGTTTATCGGTTTTCTTGTCGCATTAATCAAATGTCCACGATCGACCCCGGCTGCAGACAAGTCTGATTGTATTATTAACCGCCGCCCCTAGTCTTAGTCTTAGTCGCCCCAGGCATCATGGTTCTTTAAATAAATACAGACCAGTAGACGATGCCGGCTAAGCTCACTATAAATGAAAGCAGGGTACAGAAATCACACGATGATAGTAAGTAACCGACAAACGCTAGTCTCAGTACTCATGTCATCTCTCTCATGTCATCTCTCTTATGTTACAGACTCACCAAATAGTTCGCGGAGGCTCCACCTCACAGATAAATGGACATGGATACCCCCCGCAGCAGCCCCGATCATCCGGAGCGGTTTCCGTGGCCAGATCTAATTCATTACGGCAAACAAGCCCCCAAAACTATCGGAGAAACAACTTTAATCCGGAGGGTATTCCACCCACTGTGCGTGAATATAATGATTATAACGAGCAGCCCCAGCGTCCACCGCAGGGTCAGCCCCCGCCCTCCCCGTATCAACAATACCCGGACTATAACAACGGTACCCTCCCACGGGACGGTACGTTACCGAGGGACGGCACCTACCCCCGGGACGGCTACCCCCGGGACGGCTACCCCCGGGATCCCCGTATGGACAGTTATAACAGGGATTCCAGGGAGTTTAGCCGAGACCCGAGGATGGACCCCCGTAT
>JAXGGS010283285.1:12792-30185 GCA_035585475.1 Armandia brevis | reverse complement strand
AATCATGATTTAAATAATCAAACCTTTTATGATAGATTAATAAGTCAATATATCGAGAACAATTGCAACACATACATGTATATATTACATGGCAACTATACAATTACAAGAGTGAATGTTTATTCAAAGCAAGTTTTGCATGTGGGTTTGGGTTTGAAAGATGTATGGTATGTGTTGGACCTCATTCAATCTTTTAAACAAATCTACTCAATACGCCTGGTTGATTCCTAATCTCAATTATAATATTTATGATCTCAAAATAATAATGCATACAGATTCATCACTATAATGTTGTTTACTAATCCCGTTCTAGTTATTTGACATAACAATGTGATGGAATATAACTCGTCACTGTGGTATTTGTTGCGTTTTGTTACGTCACGTGTAATGGAATTTTATTTTGATCTTGCAACAGGCTTGGATATATATGTCTCACACTTTCAATTAATTTACGTGTGTAATCATAGTAAACATTGTCTCTGTAGATAATTCGTGAAGCTCCTACCTTTCGTTGCGCAGATCGTTTGTGTTTGATGTTGCTTTTTTCATATTATTTGAGTTTTACATCACTCCATACTTTGTCCAAATTCCCTTTGTTTTCGTCATGGTCAAGTCGACTTTGTCATAGGGTCGTTTGGAACAGGTTTGATTTCCGTTGGAAGGGATATATGTTTTCACGCGCACTTTCTCCAGCCTTATTTATTCTTACACATGCTCACGCAAGTTGCAATACTAATTCAGTGCAATTTATTTTGTCATGCTGCTCCCTCAGGAGAGATTGTTAGAAACGTTGCACACTCAAACTTCCAGGTTTCAAGAGGTACAATTAGCTGAGTTTTTGGTTGTCGGCTTGCTTCGTACACTAGGTGTGGTCGTTTGATGCAGAAATTATTACATCATCGTTTAACGTGCTTAAGTTAATCTTATGTTTAAATATTCATCTCATTGCCACTCTGCTTGTTGACTAGTCTGTCGCTTTTAAAGTACTTCTGTAGGTAACATTTTGTGTAATGATGTGATCGTTCAGTGTTAGAATCGCACTAACATGGCCAACATTATATTAGAGCCACATCCACCAAAAGCTTCCGTGTTATGCTCATTTGACAGATGCCACCGCTATTAATTGTGTCTATGTTAAGAGCGACAGCTTTGATTTAGTGTGGTGAATCTTAAAGATGGCTGTGTCGTTTTGTTTATCATAGCCACCAGAGGATCTTCTGGTTATGCCGTCTCCTTCTGCTGCCTACAACTTGTTTGAGGTGAACACTTACACATGAATATTTATTAGTTTTAATCAAACGATATCGAGTGAGCTATCTATTGTATGTGCGACATTCGTGGTCTGCATGTAGATGATTATATATTCGGTATAAACGCCAGCATGCATAAACATTGTAAATGTATCCAACCTCGGTTATCAGTATGGACTCTTAAGTTTATTTTGTAGGAAACGTTTGTCAATATGGCTTTAAGTTAATTGTGGTGCTAGATAATTTATCAATTATAGTAACTAAGGTATATGATGCATTGATGAGTTGTTTTTAAGTTTTGTGGATACCTCACTCATTTCATGCTGCTTAATTTCATAGTGGGCTGTGCATGCCTCAGCAGATGGGGTAAGCAATCATTACACTAGCCTTTAAAGCGATTTTTAGAGTTTTGTAGGATAACATCATTCATGGTTGTGCTGCTAAGCTAGATTATGCATAAATTGGCACTGAATAGCTTAGTCACGTTGGTCAGATTTCGGTACATGCAGAGTGGCATCATTTTAGGATCTATGTTGTGGGAATCGTGCTTGATATCATTATAACCACTTTCACCATCGCATTATTCGGTTCCTTTCTCACCCACAGTTCATTATTTTAAGAGGGCTTTTTTTCAGTTTCGAAGAGCATTGGAACAAGTGGTCAGTCCTGGAGATCCCCGTGAGGACCTTGATAATTTCATTAAGATCGGGGAAGGCTCGACAGGTATCGTGTGTATCGCCACCGAGAGACGATCTAGCAGGCAGGTGGCCGTCAAGAAGATGGACTTGAGGAAGCAGCAGAGAAGAGAACTCCTCTTTAATGAGGTAAGCTATCACACTTAAAAGAAACAATCGAGGGGTGATTGAATAACTAAGATGTGATCGCTTTTCGACTCTAACCGGTGTGGCGTTGTTTATTTCCAGGTTGTTATTATGCGTGATTATCACCACCCTAACATTGTCGAGATGTACGATAGCTTCCTGGTCGGCGATGAACTCTGGGTCGTCATGGAGTTCCTCGAAGGGGGAGCTTTGACCGACATTGTAACTCACTCAAGGTAAGATAAATATATCGTTAGTGATGAATTCATTCAAGCGGTAAGTCATTAGCTTCCGAGACTAATCTTAATCGTTGCCTCTGATTACAGACTTGATGAGCAGCAAGTAGCAACAGTGTGCAAGGCTTGCTTAAATGCGCTGGCCTTCCTTCACTCAAACGGCGTAATTCACAGAGATATCAAATCTGACTCTATACTTCTGGCACACGATGGAAAAGTTAAACTTTCCGACTTCGGTTTCTGTGCGCAGGTTCTGCCTGAGTTGCCCAAAAGAAAATCACTCGTTGGCACCCCTTACTGGATGGCACCAGAGGTTATATCGCGGATGCCATACGGACCTGAGGTGAGTTTCTGACATTTGCTTTGACTTAATTTACCTGACTTGAAATTGAATTTGCACGTGTTGACCCTCTGATTTTTGTTTGTGTAGGTTGATATATGGTCTCTCGGTATTATGGTTATTGAGATGGTTGACGGCGAGCCTCCGTTCTTTAACGAGCCACCACTCCAGGCCATGCGACGTATTAGAGACATGCCTCCTCCCAAGCTTAAGAACACACACAGAGTGAGCACATTTATTGTACAACGAATAGACACAACTATTATTAAAAATGTACTGCGGTTAGGCGCATTTGCGTATTCGACGATCAATTGATCTGATTGTTTTGTTCTTATACTTGTTCTTCCAGGTGTCGCCAAGGCTACAAGGATTTATCGAGCGGATGCTGGTACGTGACCCATCACAGAGAGCCACTGCGTTTGAGTTACTACAGCACCCGTTCCTGCGCGGGGCCGGACCACACAGCTGCCTCGTGCCTCTGATGAGGAGTTTCCGACACAGTCCTCCGTGCTGAGCAGACGGCGGACCGAGGGTTTACAGCTGGTGTCCAGACGCCAGGAAATCGCGCGCCACGAACTCTCCTAGCGGGGCGCGGCGCGTCAATCTGCTGTCGACTGGACATCAGCTGTAGGGGACTGTCATCAGAAATCCGGTTAGCTTAACCAGTGCTTGGATCAAGGCTGTGGCCTTTATGCCGCGGCTATATACACTGGATGAAATTATGCACGATATGATAAATGACACTATAGCAAGAAATCACATGGTGCTGAAGCTCATTGTTTATTGTAGGAATGTGAATTCAGTTTCATGGTTATGAAAAACAGTAAGGAATTGTAAAGGTGTCCGTGGGATACTTTTGTGTAGCTTCTCCTCAGTTTCATATTTGTATTTGAATCGCCCTTCTCCCCGCTTATACACACATGTATACATGTATTATTAAGTTATTGTGCCCTGGGTTTCCACCAATGAGTTACAACAGTTGAGCATACCCTCAAAATATAAAAGGAAGTTTTTCTTGAGGAGGTTGTACCACATTTAAATCATACAAGTCTATCATTTATTGTAATAGCGTTGGCCTGTTATGAAAACACAAGCTCTGGTAGCTTAATATATCATGTTGACAATCTTGTGAAATAATTGATGATGACGTGTTTAAACAATGTGATTGATTCCAATTCTGTATTGAACCGATTTTTTTAATACTGATGTAAAAAACAAATGTGGACGACAGAATACTCCGAGAGCGGCATGCATGTAATTTAGGGCTGTATGCCTCTATGATTAATATAGTTTGCACATATGTAGTCTTCATGGTTTGTAGCTCACTAATCAAGAAGTAAGCCTAATACTACGAATAAGTAAAATATTAGTTATAATATATGTGCTAACAAACTGACCAGCTGATTGTAGTATTATACATGTATATAAAATATAACCTATTTTTAATTACCGGTATAGACATACCAAGTAGAATTAGTGTTGTGACAAATTTAATTTACTGTCTTTTAAAAGACATCTTTTGCATGTTATATGTCTTACACTGCCTCAGAATTTGTAACATATCGATAATTGCTTTTCTCTTGAGCTAACGACTATGAAACAGTCGGACTCGAGTGCTGTGTTTTTGTATCTACGAAGAACTGGATTTAAAATCATTGACTTAAGCGATTAATCCGATACATTTTGAGTTACTGTGCCACACTATCTTGTATTTTTGGGTATTTCGTGAATGAGCTACAATTCTTTTTAATCCTCATATCATCGACATGTATGTATACACTGTACATGTAATATATTATGTTGTAAATAGCTGTTATCAAATGCCGGTAATTGTACAGATATTTTGGGAGATTGGCAATTTAAGTAATATCACTGTTTATCAATTAATTCTTGGAATTTGCACGTCGATATTATATCTACCGGTATTTGTCAATTGTAGTGTTATTTTACTAGAAGAATATTGCGTTGCCAATATTTCATCTTACCGAGGAACAATGCTCTGGAGTTATTTACTTCAACTGTATTTATAATCATGTAAATACGTACAGACAAGGATTTCCACGTGAACATATCATATTGAATCATTTAGAGCCGAAGTGCGCTTTCTCAAACAGTATAATGTTCATTGAGATATGTGAAGTCACTCTGCCTTTAAACCAACACTTCACCCGTCCTCTAGTGAATTTTTCATTCATCCTGCCATCTAAGTGTGATCACCCCTCACTATCAATTATCCTCCCATTTTTTTTTACGAACTTGCCACACTGAATATCATTAAGAGGATATATCCACAATTGACAGAGTTTTGAATCATATTTAGATGATTACTTATATTAGCATGATAGATTTTACCCTAAGGATGATGTTTCCGAGTTGAGTAATTAATTTTACTTCTCGATGATTATGATATATATTTAGAGAATAAGCATTGCTATGTATACTAACAAAATGTAAATCATCATAAACCCAATATATTACACACGTATAGCATTTTGTATATCGTTTTTAATAAAACATAATCACAGAACGTGTCTTTGTTTTTGATCAATTTCGTTAAAAGTACGAAATAGTAGGATCGTTTTGAAAATGATCAATGATTAGGCCTATACGAACTACTTTCTTTATATCTAAGTAGCGTGGACTGTTATTGCTGAAGACGTCATATCCGGATTTCCTATCGATTGTTGACCAGTTACTATATGGCCTGCTGATCTTAGTTTGTTTATTTGTTTCTCCTATACAGTTCTTTTCGCAGCTATATGTATCCTTTAATGTAACTTGGGAATGCTCAAATCAGCTATACAAGACATTGCCGCGCTTTAAAGTGGTATCAAAATTAAAGGAGGAGGATAGAATGGCCGAAGATCCTAGAGCAAACCTCTCCGTTAAGCAGTCAACACAGTTGGATCAGGTAATGATGATCTGACTGGTTGCTAATGAGTTAATCTGGACATATGTTACATATGGTTACATAATGATACACTTACGATGACTCCAAGAAATGAAACACATTATAGGCCTGGGCTTTGTATTTGTCGCCATAAGTTTCAGTTTCACTCTCATACAAGTTGCAAACATTTCACATATTTACCATAATGTACATACAATGTCAAAGTTGTTTCTGTCATATAGGTCTAATAGATTGTACCAGGGTGTGTGAATTTCTGCTAACACGATGATAGGGTGTCATGGTTTGTTTTCAATATACTAATTTTATTTTATAGTTCAAAAGAGCTGTTGCAGACGTTGTGAAGCCCGAACATAAGGATGATGAATTCTACCTGCTGAGGTGGCTTAGAGGTACACTGATAGTATGGTTATCACAAAAATACACTTTTAATAAATACACCGATAGTAAATTATCAAGGAGCTATGGGTGTAATATATTCTCTGAGATAAACTAATATTCCTCTTTTATTATTAAAGCCAGAGCATGGGATGTCGGTAAAGCAGAGACTATGGTCAGAAAGGTTTGTTTGTTTACCAAATTCCATTAATTACCTTTAGCATAAACTAATGCACAGTGATACCCAGTTTGCTAGGTCAACGCTGTCATTCACCATAAGCAACGTGTACAAGTTATAAAAGTTGTTAACCCTATCTCGTGTGCTTTTTGTAGAGTATGGCATGGAGGAAGAAATGGGATGCGGATAGACTTGGGTCAGATTGGGAGGGACCTGATATTATGAAGAAGTATTACCCCGGGGGAGTCTGCGGCTATGACAAAGAAGGTTACCCAGTATTTGTCATGCCATGCGGACAGCTAGATATGAAAGGTAAAATGTGTTCAGGTTTAACGTTTTGATCCTATAAAGCTCTCTGATGGTACCCATCGATACTACTGCATTGGTTTTCTGTTGCTATCACTTTGAAGTAAACTATTTTTACATACAAGTAATCACCTAAATTTGCTGATCAATGCGACTAATTCTAGATATTTTTCTTTAATTTTGTAGGATTGTCATTGTCTTGCAAGAAAACTGACATTTTGAAATATAATATTCAGATAATTGAAAGCCTATATAAGGATTCTAAAAAACAGAGCGAAAAGGTAGTACTACGACATACGTAAGCTTACATGTAACTTTACCCTTGTGTGAGGTGAACATTATTGTCACTCGCGATTAATATGGCAACTTTCCCCCGTTTCAGCTTGGGAAGAGGATAGACAAAATAGTTTTAATAGATGATCTAGAGAACTTCGGGATGAAGCAAATGTTACAGCCAGGCATGGACCTGATATTAAAAGTTATGGCGTTTGAAGAAGCGAACTATCCAGAAACCCTTAAGGTCGCCTACGTCATAAATGGTGAAACATCATATTGCATCCATAACTATACTTTAATGAACTTACATGCAATTTTTATTTATATTTGATACTAGGCGTGTGGAGGTATATAAAACTTAATATTTCCAGCGCCCAGAGTGTTTCCCTTAATATGGAAAATAGTCAAACCATTCTTGAGTGAAGATACCCAAAAGAAGGTTGTTATATTAGGAAGTAAGTCCTAGTTTACTCGAGATTGGAACCACACTTGTATATGTGCGGTGTTATAATTCGCCCAGCTTAAGCCATAAATGAGTGCTATATCTACGGTACCTGTTGCATTTTTCCAGGTGACTATAAGGAAAAGCTCAAAGCTGTAATTGATGAGGACCAACTACCAGTGTATTGGGGAGGAAGTGCCAAAGATCCTGACGGAAATGTTTATTGCGCCACGAAGGTATCTAGACGATCAATCTACTAAACATATAATTATATGTATTACGTTCACTGTAATTTGTAATTTATTGATCCTTTTTTCTGGAATCGATCTGCTTTTTGCAGGTGAACCTTGGAGGAAAGGTACCAGCAGAAATGTATCTGAAAGGCTCAAATTTGGTTGACGAGGAGAAGACAACCAAAGCTACCATTTGCAGAGGAACAAATCTCGACCTTTATTTTGAGGTTAAACAACCCAACCAGCTACTCAAGTAAGCACTCTATCTCAGCATCGATTTACATTGTCCATCGTAGAAGTGTGTCTATCTATTGCAAATCTACAATTTTTAAAACCAGGTGGATATTTTGGACGGATGAGTATGATATAAAATTCGGCATACACGTGACGGGAGAAGAAGGCGAAAAGAAAGTGGTTGTTAGTAGCAACCGCATTAACAGTCACCAGGTACCAGAAGATGGATTTATAAACTGTGAACAGCTGGGAACTTGTAAGTTATATCACTTCAATTATTAGCTCAATTATGTACTGAATAATAATATTTCGTCCGAACGCGCCTAACGATAAATCTCTCTCCTACTCTTGCAGACCACATCCGATTCGATAATTCCTACAGTTGGATCAATAATAAAACCGTATACTATTGTATAGAGGTTGTTAGTGAAAAACAAATAGAAAATGTTGCCGACCAAATAGAAAGTGACTCTCTCTCAGAGACCGCCTCAGCAGCTGATGTATGACAAATATATGTTTGTACTCCAAATTTAGGAAATTATTAGTTAATTAGTTGACTAGTGTATCCTTTGTATAATTCAACTCACATTCCTTCTGTCATTGGTTGGATTCGTATAACGCTACTCGTTTTGTTATATCACGTTACGTTTCTATTGTAACTGTTACATATTATCTACCGTAAACCCGTGTATGATACCGGTAAATGTTAAACCAAAATACTCCAGGACCTAGTAGTCTAGTTAAAACGAGAGATAGGAATGATATGATTGCAGACTGCTAGCTTATAACTCAGTGATATAAATATCCCAGGAAATTAAAAAACCGTTGGGTCATTTAACACCAAATACATTTTAACGGGGTTATCCATTGTCGCTCTTGTTAGAAGGTTTTATATTTATTGTTGTGTTCTTCTATATTCCAATTCTAAAACATTACAACAGCCCATTTTTTATTTCTCTGTACATAATGCGATTTGAACTAGGATACTGATACTAAATGTTCAATATGCATGTCGTATACATGCTGTGTTCAAACCAAGTACTATCTACTGCTGTGAAAGCGGCAAAACGGAAACGTTTTAACTTACACATACATGTACGATGTTATGAGATTTTCTTTAGTACCACGCGTTTTGTGTATATTATAATTATATTGTATTAACCGGAAAAGAATAAACTGCAATCAGAGGTTCCTAATTTTATTATTTACTTTCAACAAAATAGTTCGAATCCACATCAACTAAATTCAGAGATCGACTTCAAGAAATATGTAGACATTTTACACAAAAACAAATGAACTACATGTATACCCACAACAATCTAGTATTCTCACAATAAAATTATTTTAATTTCTCTGTTTTTCGTCATTCACACGCACGCACAAGCTAAGGCTTGTTTATTTTAACATTTTCAAATGACCCTCTTAAACATTCTGATATCTATGTAGTCTCGCATATTCATAAAAACAATATACTTCAATCTAGACTAAAGCTAGCTTGGTTGTCCACTAGGTGATCTACTAAGGCCGGGTAGTTGTCAAATCTAATACATGTACATGTACATGTACCTCACTCTCTCAATAGAATTATCCACCAATCATAACTATGCTACATAGTTATTGATATTTATAATATACATTGTTATATACATGTACACCGTATTTGCACATACACAGATCACTTGAACTGAAACTAAATGCCATTCTGGATGGCTCCGTAAATAGAATAATTTTTTTTTTCAAATTACTAGACATCGATTGGAGGATCAAAAAGCATTATTTACATACATATCTATATTTCATTAAACGCTTGTATAGTTATCTATACATTGTACATTTACATATAGTATACTATCAATTATCGACGCGTACACTTTAGAATCTTCTAACAAAACACAATTACTATTTTCCTTACACATTTTCTGAAATACTGAATACCGTACTTAATTATTTCAATTTAATAACAGTCATAACTATCGATACCGGTTATATATATATATACAACTCATGCGCAAAATTATTACAATCAAGCAAGTTCGCACATGCAGACTTAGGCATACACTATCGATTACATACAAGCATTTTTCACAAATCAACATTGCCTGTATGAAGTGATGAGAGACATTCGAAATCTTCTTGATTAAGTTACGAAAGATAATATGATCGTTGATCGTTGACAAAATATATTTTGTACACGTCAGGCGGATCAGTATAGGTGGGGAAATTTAGATACTTGGAGGCGCACACTGTATTTTGTGAAAAATACTAAGCCAGTATGGTGCAATTCATCTGTGAAATTCAGCCCCGTTGTTGAAGATATTACCACGAATCAATAACTTTGTGGATACAATATTGAAACACAAATTTAATCTAAGATGTCTCACTTCAGCTTGTTTGGTTTCTTTTTGGATCCGTTCGATCTCAAGCAGCCGTCTCAGCGATCAATTATAACACCTTTGCATCACCACTAAGATGTAAGTTAGTTTATATGGCTTTAGGATGGGACCGCCTTGGGCTCCGTAAGATGTTATCATGTTTTGTTTCGCCTTGATTTAATCCATAGAGCTGTAGATTGATTGATGTCTATTTTTGACAAAAAAGTAAACGATGACGATGATGACGATCAGGCCGGCTAGGCACGCGGCCACAGCGATAGGGACGATGTTTTGTTTCGGCAATGCCAGCTCTAAATCAGAGGCGCAGGAGGCCACTGAAGGTGAGAAAATATACCCCAAATAAATACATGAATGGTCAGAAATCATGATGACTACACGGTTTTTATAATGTAAAAAACTGACCAGATTAAATACTGTCGTGAAGTTGTTCGGTATCAGTGTTATTATTACATCCGTTCACACACTCACCTTCACTGTAATTTCCAGATTTGAGAAGATCGAATCCTTGCATCTTAATATCCCAAATCAGCATCTTCACATCATTTATGACACTTCTGTCAACCACATTGTTTTTGTAAACCTTTAACGGAATGTCCTCCTGACTGGCACAATTGTAAGAGAAATTTGCCGGGACTGTAAAATGTCGCTCATCCTCTTTCGTTGTCATGGCAACGACACTGGCTGTAACAAAAAAACAAGTAATCTACGTTACAACGCAGAATGAAGAATCGAGTACAAAATAGGCCGATGAACAAAACAAGAGTTGATATTAAATCAGAATTCTACCGTTTGCGACAATCGCCTCAAAGTCCGTATTATTTCTCGTGTCCACCGTCAATGTGATTCTTGTTACAGCCCAGGACTTGATAGGAGTAGGCGAGAGGGAGCCGGTCGATGTCTGAATCAATACAACGAAAGGATCGATTGACTTTTCCGACTATACGTCTAACAATGTAAAAGTTAAATTAATTGTAACATATCACATCGAGTAGAAATAGATTCATTACCGTTCTTTCGAATAGCATCTCGAGTGAATACATTTTAGCCCACGATAAAACAAGATTAGATTTTTTGTCCCCGCAGTCTCCCGAGACACTAATAGCCGGACTCGATGGCTCAGGTAAATTTACCTCAGCGGTCAACATCTTTGTCTGAAGAAAATCGACGTGGTTTGAGTGAAAACACTTCATAAACATATATTACAATGTTGGACGGTATGTTGACGACAGACAGTATGTAATTTGATTATATGAAAACGGAGCTTGCCACTGCAGTTCCTTGTGTAAGATATTGAATGTTGAATGTCGATTTGAAAGCAGCTCGCAAACAAGGCTTATCCTGATTATACAGTCTGAAATCTGTTCGTCTCTCGGGAGGTCCGTCTGATATTAAATAAACGTTTTTAAGTTCAAATTAGATAAAAACGATGTCATAATTCAATGTGATTGTTCTTTCTCCGTAATTATCTACCGCTGTAAATCTGCCATGGAGAAAGATATTAATTCTATAATTATGTATTTCGGAACATTTCTATTCAATAAGAATGCTCACTTGTTTTATTCTCTGGTTTATCAGACGTTACTTGGTAAGCTGTATTGGGAGAGCCCCCGCTGTTGACGGGGACCACTTTATCCACATTCACGTCATCATCATCAGCCGCGGCACTTTGAGCCACAGCACAAGGCAACAGGATTGCTGAAACAATTTCATAAAGCAAAATTGACGGACGCAGTCGATCAAAATAGGTTACATGAGTATTGCAAAGATGTGATTATGTTCAAGTTCCCAATCCCGAAAGTGTTTTCCAGCACAGAGATGACTGTGCAATTTACAAATAATCAAAGAACAGCGTTATATTGCATCACCAGCTATTTAGTGGATTCTGGGACATACCAATTCATAGTTATAGCCACTCTAGAGTAAATAAAATGGCCAGAGACGGTGGAGAAGAACTAATCCGAGCCAATTCCCATAAGCTCTCCTTCTCCTTATGCTTCTCCGGACAATAATAGATAAAGCATCGGCCGAAGCATCGCCCCGGGGGATTCTATTGACCACTTTGTAAATCCGCTGCTGTCCCGTCCGCTCCTCAGTCACCATGGATATACGAGCCGCTGCCGCTCTCTTTATTCATGCTCTCTCTGTGGCTAAGCACGACCCGCCCGTGACTGCTTTACATAAGTTAATCCATCAATTAGAACCTCAATAGATAGATTTGCTTGGCACCGACACATTATTGCAGATCTGGAGGCAGCATGTCAGAAAGATTGCTGTAGCGATGCTTTGCCGGTGGAGCAAACTGAATAAGGGCTTAATTGTAAAGTTTATGATCAAGAAACTGATATCGACCATTTATAGGCTATGCATCGGCAATTAGTTAAATCCGAAACATAAATTTGGTAAAGGTGTGTTTGGCAATGATGGGTTTAATTAACAAATAATGTAACAGATTATATATCATTACACCAGTACAATATCGGGCAACGTCCTACAATGATTAAACGCGGTTGAAGCTTTCGCTTGCAGCTCAAAAGGGTAGTGAGATTCGCCTAGCAACGATAGCCCCGATAATTGATTCTATGTGACACCCCTCTCCGAAAATCCTAATACCAGAGGAACGCAGCTTGAGCTCTTTCTCAATAGTGGGTGTTGATGTCAGGTTAGAGGTGTCCATGGTCGCAATATGAAATAGATCGAGCTTTTACATCTCCCCGCAGTCTCCACAGTAGCCGGCATACCGGGTAGTTTGCGTGACCATCGTGTAAATTTTCAGGCCAGATCTGAGCCACGGCTGCTAGTTCTCCCCTCGTAGATTGCTATATTGGTGCATACGGTGCAGCTCCATTTCGTGTGGATAGTCCAATCTAATGCAAAGTAAACTTGATTACTTGCGTCTAGATGACATTCACTGATAGATGACAAATACATCTCCATTTTGATGCTTTAAATGACGGACGAAATTATATACAGAAACAGTGATTGGGAAACATCTGGGCTTTTCTGTGAGTTGTTGTTGATTGTGATGGGATAATCATACATTAGTTTGCATTATGTCAAGCGAGAATACCACTGCAATGACCATAAAATGTTTGTATCATTGATATCAAAGGTGTTTGGATAATACGAATAGGATATAGATTTATCAATATAAAAAGTCTTTCGAGTTATTAATTATTACAAAATACGATAGTCTATCTGATTCCAGTACTATTCACATTTTAAAAGAGATGATCCATGAATGATTTGGCAATTCAGCCATTGGAAAAGATCGATAATTTCAAAACGATTGTCGACTAGTGTTCAGTAATTCTCGCATATCAACAAATCATTCTATTTTGTAGTTACCTTGCGAACCAAAGCACTTGAATCGTTTAATTGAGCAAATCTCTGTGATTATCAAGTATAATTTCGGCTTTCAAATTGTATACATCCGCAAGATATTTGGAATATTCGATGATATCAAGTCCATTTATGGCCGTGAACAAATCGATTATTTGTGTAAAATGCTTATTATGACGACAGTTTGATTCTCACAGATTCGTTCAAGACTTCAGTACATTATTCGCGTTGATTATCGTTGTACTGAATTGATGATTTAATTTAACTTAATTTAACTTGATGTTTTGCCCAGGAATCAATTCGATAAATGACCGATGGGTATCGGGAGGTGTGATCATGTGAACGTATCACAGGGCCCAGAAACCACTAATTTACAGTCCACTTGGATTCTTGTGATTAACTGATTAACAGAATTGATATCCAAGTTACATTGGAGGAAACGAAAATCTCATTTTTAAAAGTATGTTAAATGTACAAGGGCCTCCGTGCTGACGCGTTTAAGCGACCTGTAGATTTGTTTCCGTCTAGTAACCTCTCTCGGCACACAAAGTCGTGATTATGGAGCGGACTCGAGATGTGCAATCGGAAGCTATATGGCATTTTATAAGCTGTGAAATCACTGCGCTAGACAGTGGTTTGCTGCAGGCGGCTCGCTCCAGAGTTGTTGTGCAGGAACAGCTAAGGTCAACATGACTGATGCTGACATTTCCCGGGATTCCCGTGTCATGTCTGCAGCATTTTGTTTAAAAAATCCACCTCTTATTAAAATACGACAAACTGGCAAAACGTTATATTAATAGATACGGTTGTTTTTTTAAATCTGAACATGGCTTCGGTAGCCTGACCGGTGAAATGATGCCAGCATTTAGCCCCAGCTCTCTGTCTCCCTCACACAGAAGGTCTGTGTCACAGCCACGGTATAATTTGTAGTCAGGGAGCAGAGCGGATTTAGTAGGGGTTGACAGAAACATGCCCAGCTCAGAATATAATGGAGATAGCGAGGAAAGGGCCAATTTCACAAGGACTAAATCAATAACGTGGCACTTGTCGGCGGAGTATCGGCGCTGTTGATAACAAGTCTTTAAGAGCGAGATGGTGTGAAATTCGGAGCTAATTCCCTTCTTAATCAACTGTTTGTCAGCCCCCAGCATCAGTATTCAGGTGGGAAATTAGCTTGCCTCTGTGCATTGCTCAATTGCTTGAAACTACCGCAATGGCTTATTTGGGAATCAGTGCTGCAATTGACAAGACAGGTTGGCCGTATTCTAGACTTAATGCAGTCGCATCTGTCATTGTTTCATTCAATTGTTGCATCGTGTTTTTTCCCCGGATGCGACAAATATGGATGACATTTTTTTCCCTAAGGTGCGACCAAGCGACAGCGCCTGAGCATTACCGTATAGGAAGTGTTCCTGTATACGAGGTCATCGTTATCGTTTTCCGGTAACAATGCCACCTGTGTACACAATATGTCAGAGAAATTCAGACCATGGCTTGGCAGGAAAGCGCTCGATTAGCATCCGCATTGATCCCCGATTAATACATCGCCTGTTGCGTGCCATGAAATAAACCGAGGCTGTTTAATATGGTGTCCGATAAATTATCCCCGCTATGGCGTCAGAGACACTATTTTCCTTATCCCAGCTGTTTAATCTATGATATCTCGTGGGCAGGCAAACAGTATTGCTCGACAATTTCCATCGCGTGCTTTATTGCCTGCGGCTGAAGCATCGGCCAGAAGACAGGCAGTACACAACAGTCCCCAGAGAAACGACGTACGACAGCGGAGACAACTGCTTCTCCTTCAATATTCACCGCCACAGGTCTGCGTCGTGTGAAATACTGATACACAGAAAAAACACTCACCTAAGCATGCCAAGTACAAGGGTATTAGGGGGTACGTTCCGTGGATAGGCATCGTGCTGGCATGCCACCTTCCTCCTCTGACAGTCTCCAGATTGTGGCAGACGACCAGTGAGCTGAGTGTCGCGCGTCCCGCGGGTCACGTGGCTTAATAAACCGTGCCCACCTCCTCAACGTTAGTAATTAAGTTTACGGCGTTTGTAAACCTGTTCGGTTAAACACGCCGACAAGTAGCTGATTTTACTGTTCACCAATGGTTCTCAGTACAATGAGGTTATCAAGAGGAAAGAGAATCACTGCTGAATGAAAGGGCGTCTATAAGAACCCAACAACCGTGTGAACAGGCACAGATGTTTTGCGGGGAGCTGAGCTTTCCCTCCATCAATTCTCCTATCGATTTTAGTTTTCAGCCTGCATCTTGGGCAATATGCTTGTTGTCAGAATCTCTTCGTGTATTTGCCACAATATTTTCACAAAGTAATAGGAAAAGGCGGCGGATTTGTGTTCTGTCAAGTTTAACTTGCCGTAGAAGGATAAAAGGAGGGTTGGCCGTAACAAATTTCCGTTTGGGGAAAGCTCTTGTCAAGAATAAATTGTAGCGGATTAGCAAATCCTCTGCAGTGTTACTAATGCTTTAGCTTCATCTTTTTGCTTATTAGCAGCAGAATTCCTGAGTCAGTGGTCTACCAGTAAAATAAAAACAAAATCTATACTTTGACAGCTCTTCTGCACAAAGCCAATTTAAGATTGTATTCAGGAATTGTTAGGAATTTTTTTATTGACTTTTACCACATACATGGTATTAAGCAGGCGGTACAAATGCAAAACCTTCTTCATTGTTGCATTAGCATATATATATAATTGTTATTGAGTATGGCGCTAATGCATGCATAGAATATGTTGGTTTATGTGGTAAGTGGATAGTAATATTAATAATATATTGTACAATGTTTTGGCGACATGACAGAAGATGTAACAATGTATTCAACGCTGTGATTCGAAGTATCCGTATGGCAGTGAAATAACGGACACCTGGCGGCTTAGGGAATATCGGTGTCAGGATATTCGTTGCCATAGATATATATATACCACACGGTCGGATCGGGTATCTCATAAACATTGGAATAGGTATTCAGCGTATGATTATAGTTATTAAATACATGTACAATCATGAATAATGATGTCTGTTTTTATAAGTCAGGTCATCCCAGGCATTGAACGTTAAGCTCAACAGATCCAGATACATTATAGAAACTATACTATTTGTATTACATGTTAAAATGCAGTTTGACATATCATGTAATTTGAATATATTACAATTTTGCTAATACTATACTATTTTACACAATCAATAAAGACTATTGAGATGATAGAATCGATGAGTTGAATCTGTAATATAATCTTTTTCAATGCATTTATAATTCCATCCCAAGAGACTTTTCGTAAAAGTTCATGGTAGCAGCTGCATTCCTCAACTCAATCCAAGATAATGTGCCGTCATCATTGTCGTCCATCTCTAACAACACATCGTCAATGTCGTCTGAGGTAAAGATAAAACATATTATGCAGTTACAGTAACTGGAAGATCCACAACGGAAAACCCGAATCGAGAGGTTTATAATATAGGGACTTACCAACTCTGTCCTCAATCGCCCTTTCCTTCTCTGCTTTACTTGGAGGGAGTTTCTTATCGGTGTGGTGGTCCTCTGCCAAGTGTGTCATCGCCTTGTATAGCTCCAAACCATCGAGAGAGTTAGACTTATCAAAGTCGTAGTTTCTAAATGAATTCAATGATAAAGTATCGCACCATTAATACTATCACAATATTGAAGGCTATTTAAGAAAAAAAAATATGAACGTGTTACGTTCTAGCTATTTGGATACCTTGAGAGAATGTGCATGATTACGTCGGCTATGTTTGTTGATCCATTGCGTTAAGGTGAATGCTTAATTGGATTTTGATATACGTGTACGAGCTTACCTAAAAAAGAGAAACATTGTCGCTTGAAAGTCTTTTTCATTTGCATTCTCTAAAGCCTTTAGGTCCAGAGTAGGGGCAGACGGCGACTTGTGTGTACCTTGGTGGTGATATTTGGCATCGTGGACAACATTTCTGGAAGGAGGAGCAATGGATGGACGTAAGAAGTAACCGTGCTCGGATGTACCAGCAAGCTTAAAGCAGTATAATTATCGCGT